>JAXIVJ010005849.1:15000-71145 GCA_036785665.1 Chirona hameri
CAACATTTCACTGAAAACACCTAGCCCCATGGAAAATGGACAGTCTCAAAAAAAAAATCACACCACCTGATGCACAACTGTGTACTCCATCCACTTCGGTCACAACTCAAACTGTTTACGTAAGTTTTTTTCGGGAAAGATTGAGACGCCATCACGTGGCGACAAATTATATCAAATATGTTTCTGGCATTTTCTTAAGATAACCTTTTTAAATTTTCAAGTTTGTATTTTGTAAGTAAATAAAATTAATTTTGTAATGTTATTACATTAAATTATTATGAAAAAGTATTTTTAACAAAATGATTCACCCATGCTGGTACTGCATCAATATTGTGATACAGTGATTTTAATTTGAGTAAAAAAAAAAGGATTCAGGTGAGCCAAGGGATAACAAAATTGATGCACTTATAAAGCAATATTGTATCATTTCCAAGGGAATTATTGAACATCCATGTGGCTGAAACTGTATTGCCACAATGCACAATGTACAGATTCATGTGCCATTCATCCCATCACTGTTATCCAGTGCTTCATAATTGCCGTTTGTAAATCGGTCATTTTCCCAATACCATTTATATTGGGCTGGATCAAAATATTGACGCGTCAAAAACATTATTATTTGGGCCTGCAACTGCATTGGGACCTTCGTGAGAATCACACATGAATTTTGTACACACCGCTGTCACACGTCCTGAAAAGTTATTTCCACAAAAGCAACGCGTCATTTTTAACAACCATTTGCGCCGAAATAGAGTGTAATTGGATTCCAAATTGATACCATATGAAGTATTCTTCCTAGATGTAAAACAAAACGTTTGTTCAAGCTTCAGTTCCGGCTGGCAGCTTGCTGGCCGCTATTTTCTTGTCCAGTTGAGTTTTTATAAGCCCAGATTTGATGGTAAGAGCCGTGTTCTAAAAAAAAACACAGTTTTTCACTGTGGATAGCTGGATTTTGATTGCTGCAAAGTCAGTTTTTACATTAAATTGTTAACGTTTTTTTTTTGTTTGGGGGGGGCAAAAGACATGCCCCCCCCCCCCCCCCCCCCTTCGAGGCTGTTGGGGGCATGGCCTGGTTGCCCCCCCCCCCCCCTGGATCCGCCAGTGACGGGTCCTCAGTCCCTCCCTGACTGACTCGTGACCCTAACCGCCCCGGAACACCACGGCATCACTGCCTGCCGTGCCCCTCCCCCCCCCCCCCTACCTTCCCTGTTTCCCTACCAAACACCGTGCTGGGCGGTGGATACCGCGGCGTCTGTCTGTGTTCCCGACAAATGGCCGGCCTGATTGGCACTGGCACTCGATCATCGCCACGACAAGTGGCCGCCTGTTGACCCTGCGCGGCGACCCCGTGCCACTCTCCGCCTGCGTCAACACAATCGCGACGGCAAACAAAGCGGACGCCGCACGGCTGCCGGTGGCCGGGCACACGTCCTCGTCCCGCCCCACCCAACCCGCTCAGACAAGTAGGTAAATAAGTATATAAGTCGTCGTATAATATAACTAAGTAAGTAAGTATATAGGTCGCAGTGGCCATCGAGAATGTCTCGTGTAGTGTGGGAAAATGTTGCGCCAACACTTGAATTCCACGTCGGTCTGCATCTTCAACCACTTGGCATATTAATTCAACCCAGGATGTAAATACATTTTACTTTTTGCCATCCATTCACGATGTGGCTCGTAGCCCTCGGAGGAGCTTCGTAAGCTTTCAGCCATCCTGTTCTAGGCACCTGCAAAAACCGATAACAACAAATATTATTGTCGGTAATAGATTCGAGTCGTGTCCTAACGCACGGAAAGCAACAATAGAAAACTTAGCATGTAAGTAACGAACTATTTTGGCGAGCACCAAACATTTCCAATAAGCTGCAAACTAATTTGCAATAATCATGTGCTGAAAGTGCCGAGTTTCCAACTTCTGCTCCAAGAATCCAACTATTGCAATGCTTTTACTTTGTTTCGGAGCCATTTACTCCACAAAGTCCCAATCGAAGCCGGCTCGATACTGCCAATGACGTCATTTCGGGATGGGACGTCGCCTCCGATCTTATGCGGGCTCTTTTCACCGCCATCCCAAGCAGAAGCAGGATCATGATGTCGTTAGTCCATGATGACGTTCATGATGTCGTTAGTCCATGAGATGACGTTCTGGATAGATCCTGGCTGTCCTCATCCTCACCGCGTTGAACTAGTTAATTTCGGGACCCTGGCTCTCGGTGCAGTGTATCAGTCAGTTCCGAGGCCCCTTCACTGCAGTGAATAAGTTAGTTCCGGGACCCTTCACTGCAGTGAACCGCAGTCAGTTCCGGAGTTCCATACTAGCAACGGGCGCCAGGTGGCACCAAAACAGCGAACACAGGACAGAATATAGCGTACAGAGGGCAGCACTGGATTGTGTTCACCGGACAGAGGGCAGAGAACAGAGGACAGAGCGCAGAGAACAGAGGACAGAGCGCAGAGAACAGAGGACAGAGCGCAGAGAACAGAAGACAGAGCGCAGAGAACAGAGAACAGAGCGCAGAGAACAGAGGACAGAGGTCAGAGGACAGAGGACAGAGCGCAGAGAACAGAGGACAGAGCGCAGAGAACAGAGGACAGAGGTCAGAGAACAGAGGACAGAGCGCAGAGAACAGAGGACAGAACGCAGAGAACAGAGGACAGAGGGCAGAGAACAGAGAACAGAGGGCAGAGAACAGAGGACAGAGGACAGAGCGCAGAGAACAGAGGACAGAGGACAGAGCGCAGAGAACAGAGGACAGAGGGCAGAGAACAGAGAACAGAGGGCAGAGAACAGAGAACAGAGGGCAGAGAACAGAGGACAGAGGACAGAGCGCAGAGAACAGAGGACAGAGGACAGAGCGCAGAGAACAGAGGACAGAGGGCAGAGAACAGAGGACAGAGGACAGAGAACAGAGGACAGAGCGCAGAGAACAGAGAACAGAGCGCAGAGAACAGAGGACAGAGGGCAGAGGACAGAGGACAGAGAACAGAGGACAGAGGGCAGAGAACAGAGGACAGAGCGCAGAGAACAGAGAACAGAGGGCAGAGAACAGAGAACAGAGGGCAGAGAACAGAGAACAGAGGACAGAGAACAGAGGACAGAGGGCAGAGAACAGAGGACAGAACGCAGAGAACAGAGGACAGAGCGCAGAGAACAGAGGACAGAGGGCAGAGAACAGAGCGCAGAGAACAGAGGACAGAGGGCAGAGAACAGAGAACAGAGGACAGAGGACAGAGGACAGAGGGCAGAGAACAGAGGACAGAGGACAGAGAACAGAGGACAGAGCGCAGAGAACAGAGAACAGAGCGCAGAGAACAGAGGACAGAGCGCAGAGAACAGAGAACAGAGGACAGAGAACAGAGGACAGAGGACAGAGAACAGAGGACAGAGCGCAGAGAACAGAGAACAGAGCGCAGAGAACAGAGGACAGAGCGCAGAGAACAGAGAACAGAGCGCAGAGAACAGAGGACAGAGGACAGAGAACAGAGGACAGAGGGCAGAGAACAGAGGACAGAGCGCAGAGAACAGAGGACAGAGGACAGAACGCAGAGAACAGAGGACAGAGGACAGAGCGCAGAGAACAGAGGACAGAGCGCAGAGAACAGAGAACAGAACGCAGAGAACAGAGGACAGAGGTCAGAGAACAGAGGACAGAGCGCAGAGAACAGAGAACAGAGGACAGAACGCAGAGAACAGAGAACAGAGAACAGAGCGCAGAGAACAGAGAACAGAGGACAGAACGCAGAGAACAGAGAACAGAGAACAGAGCGCAGAGAACAGAGGACAGAGCGCAGAGAACAGAGGACAGAGCGCAGAGAACAGAGAACAGAACGCAGAGAACAGAGGACAGAGGTCAGAGAACAGAGGACAGAGCGCAGAGAACAGAGGACAGAGCGCAGAGAACAGAGAACAGAACGCAGAGAACAGAGGACAGAGGTCAGAGAACAGAGGACAGAGCGCAGAGAACAGAGGACAGAGCGCAGAGAACAGAGGACAGAGAACAGAGGACAGAGGACAGAGCGCAGAGAACAGAGAACAGAGGACAGAACGCAGAGAACAGAGAACAGAGGACAGAACGCAGAGAACAGAGAACAGAGAACAGAGCGCAGAGAACAGAGGACAGAGCGCAGAGAACAGAGGACAGAGCGCAGAGAACAGAGAACAGAACGCAGAGAACAGAGGACAGAGGTCAGAGAACAGAGGACAGAGCGCAGAGAACAGAGGACAGAGCGCAGAGAACAGAGGACAGAGCGCAGAGAACAGAGGACAGAGGGCAGAGAACAGAGGACAGAGCGCAGAGAACAGAGGACAGAGCGCAGAGAACAGAGGACAGAGCGCAGAGAACAGAGGACAGAGCGCAGAGAACAGAGGACAGAGCGCAGAGAACAGAGGACAGAGCGCAGAGAACAGAGGACAGAGCGCAGAGAACAGAGAACAGAACGCAGAGAACAGAGGGCAGAGGACAGAGCGCAGAGAACAGAGGACAGAGAACAGAGAACAGAGCGCAGAGAACAGAGCGCAGAGAACAGAGGACAGAGCGCAGAGAACAGAGGACAGAGGGCAGAGAACAGAGAACAGAGCGCAGAGAACAGAGCGCAGAGAACAGAGGACAGAGCGCAGAGAACAGAGGACAGAGGGCAGAGAACAGAGCGCAGAGAACAGAGGACAGAGCGCAGAGGGCAGAGAACAGAGGACAGAGCGCAGAGAACAGAGGACAGAGCGCAGAGAACAGAGGACAGAACGCAGAGAACAGAGGACAGAGTGCAGAGAACAGAGGACAGAGTGCAGAGAACAGAGAACAGCGCGCAGAGAACAGAGGACAGAGCGCAGAGAACAGAGGACAGAGCGCAGAGAACAGAGAACAGAGCGCAGAGAACAGAGGACAGAGCGCAGAGAACAGAGGACAGAGCGCAGAGAACAGAGGACAGAGAACAGAGAACAGAGGACAGAGCGCAGAGAACAGAGGACAGAGGTCAGAGAACAGAGGACAGAGCGCAGAGAACAGAGGACAGAGCGCAGAGAACAGAGGACAGAGCGCAGAGAACAGAGGACAGAGCGCAGAGAACAGAGGACAGAGAACAGAGAACAGAGGACAGAGCGCAGAGAACAGAGGACAGAGAACAGAGAACAGAGCGCAGAGAACAGAGCGCAGAGAACAGAGGACAGAGCGCAGAGAACAGAGGACAGAGGGCAGAGAACAGAGAACAGAGCGCAGAGAACAGAGCGCAGAGAACAGAGGACAGAGCGCAGAGAACAGAGGACAGAGGGCAGAGAACAGAGCGCAGAGAACAGAGGACAGAGCGCAGAGGGCAGAGAACAGAGGACAGAGCGCAGAGAACAGAGGACAGAGCGCAGAGAACAGAGGACAGAACGCAGAGAACAGAGGACAGAGTGCAGAGAACAGAGGACAGAGTGCAGAGAACAGAGAACAGCGCGCAGAGAACAGAGGACAGAGCGCAGAGAACAGAGGACAGAGCGCAGAGAACAGAGAACAGAGCGCAGAGAACAGAGGACAGAGCGCAGAGAACAGAGGACAGAGCGCAGAGAACAGAGGACAGAGAACAGAGAACAGAGGACAGAGCGCAGAGAACAGAGGACAGAGGTCAGAGAACAGAGGACAGAGCGCAGAGAACAGAGGACAGAGCGCAGAGAACAGAGGACAGAGCGCAGAGAACAGAGGACAGAGCGCAGAGAACAGAGGACAGAGAACAGAGAACAGAGGACAGAGCGCAGAGAACAGAGGACAGAGCGCAGAGAACAGAGAACAGAGGGCAGAGAGCAGAGGACAGAGCGCAGAGAACAGAGGACAGAGCGCAGAGAACAGAGGACAGAGGGCAGAGAACAGAGGACAGAGAACAGAGAACAGAGGACAGAGCGCAGAGAACAGAGGACAGAGGGCAGAGAACAGAGGACAGAGCGCAGAGAACAGAGAACAGAGGACAGAGAACAGAGGACAGAGGTCAGAGAACAGAGGACAGAGGGCAGAGCGCAGAGAACAGAGCGCAGAGAACAGAGGACAGAGCGCAGAGAACAGAGGACAGAGGGCAGAGAACAGAGAACAGAGCGCAGAGAACAGAGCGCAGAGAACAGAGGACAGAGCGCAGAGAACAGAGGACAGAGGGCAGAGAACAGAGCGCAGAGAACAGAGGACAGAGAACAGAGGACAGAGCGCAGAGAACAGAGGACAGAGGGCAGAGAACAGAGGACAGAGCGCAGAGAACAGAGGACAGAGCGCAGAGAACAGAGGACAGAGCGCAGAGAACAGAGGACAGAGGGCAGAGAACAGAGCGCAGAGAACAGAGGACAGAGCGCAGAGAACAGAGGACAGAGGGCAGAGAACAGAGGACAGAGAACAGAGAACAGAGGACAGAGCGCAGAGAACAGAGGACAGAGCGCAGAGAACAGAGGACAGAGCGCAGAGAACAGAGGACAGAACGCAGAGAACAGAGGACAGAGTGCAGAGAACAGAGAACAGCGCGCAGAGAACAGAGGACAGAGCGCAGAGAACAGAGGACAGAGAACAGAGAACAGAGGACAGAGCGCAGAGAACAGAGAACAGAGCGCAGAGAACAGAGGACAGAGCGCAGAGAACAGAGGACAGAGCGCAGAGAACAGAGGACAGAGAGCAGAGAACAGAGGACAGAGCGCAGAGAACAGAGGACAGAGCGCAGAGAACAGAGAACAGAGGACAGAACGCAGAGAACAGAGGACAGAGGACAGAGCGCAGAGAACAGAGAACAGAGCGCAGAGAACAGAGAACAGAGCGCAGAGAACAGAGGACAGAGCGCAGAGAACAGAGGACAGAGCGCAGAGAACAGAGGACAGAGCGCAGAGAACAGAGAACAGAGCGCAGAGAACAGAGGACAGAGCGCAGAGAACAGAGGACAGAGGTCAGAGAACAGAGGACAGAGGGCAGAGAACAGAGCGCAGAGAACAGAGGACAGAGCGCAGAGAACAGAGGACAGAGAGCAGAGAACAGAGGACAGAGCGCAGAGAACAGAGGACAGAGCGCAGAGAACAGAGGACAGAGCGCAGAGAACAGAGGACAGAGCGCAGAGAACAGAGGACAGAGGGCAGAGAACAGAGGACAGAGCGCAGAGAACAGAGGACAGAGAACAGAGGACAGAGGACAGAGCGCAGAGAACAGAGGACAGAGGGCAGAGAACAGAGGACAGAGGACAGAGAACAGAGGACAGAGCGCAGAGAACAGAGGACAGAGCGCAGAGAACAGAGGACAGAGGGCAGAGAACAGAGGACAGAGCGCAGAGAACAGAGAACAGAGCGCAGAGAACAGAGAACAGAGCGCAGAGAACAGAGGACAGAGCGCAGAGAACAGAGGACAGAGCGCAGAGAACAGAGGACAGAGCGCAGAGAACAGAGAACAGAGCGCAGAGAACAGAGGACAGAGCGCAGAGAACAGAGGACAGAGGTCAGAGAACAGAGGACAGAGGGCAGAGAACAGAGCGCAGAGAACAGAGGACAGAGCGCAGAGAACAGAGGACAGAGCGCAGAGAACAGAGGACAGAGCGCAGAGAACAGAGGACAGAGCGCAGAGAACAGAGGACAGAGCGCAGAGAACAGAGGACAGAGCGCAGAGAACAGAGGACAGAGGGCAGAGAACAGAGGACAGAGCGCAGAGAACAGAGGACAGAGCGCAGAGAACAGAGGACAGAGGGCAGAGAACAGAGGACAGAGCGCAGAGAACAGAGGACAGAGAGCAGAGAACAGAGGACAGAGCGCAGAGAACAGAGAACAGAGAACAGAGCGCAGAGAACAGAGGACAGAGCGCAGAGAACAGAGGACAGAGCGCAGAGAACAGAGGACAGAGGGCAGAGAACAGAGGACAGAGCGCAGAGAACAGAGAACAGAGGACAGAGAACAGAGGACAGAGGGCAGAGAACAGAGGACAGAGGACAGAGAACAGAGAACAGAGCGCAGAGAACAGAGGACAGAGCGCAGAGAACAGAGAACAGAGGACAGAGAACAGAGCGCAGAGAACAGAGGACAGAGCGCAGAGAACAGAGGACAGAGCGCAGAGAACAGAGAACAGAGAACAGAGCGCAGAGAACAGAGGACAGAGCGCAGAGAACAGAGAACAGAGAACAGAGCGCAGAGAACAGAGAACAGAGCGCAGAGAACAGAGGACAGAGGGCAGAGAACAGAGGACAGAGAGCAGAGAACAGAGGACAGAGCGCAGAGAACAGAGAACAGAGAACAGAGCGCAGAGAACAGAGGACAGAGCGCAGAGAACAGAGGACAGAGCGCAGAGAACAGAGGACAGAGGGCAGAGAACAGAGGACAGAGCGCAGAGAACAGAGAACAGAGGACAGAGAACAGAGGACAGAGGGCAGAGAACAGAGGACAGAGGACAGAGAACAGAGAACAGAGCGCAGAGAACAGAGGTCAGAGAACAGAGGACAGAGCGCAGAGAACAGAGCGCAGAGAACAGAGGACAGAGAACAGAGGTCAGAGAACAGAGGACAGAGCGCAGTACTGAATGGTCGTCAGCGGACAGTGGTTTGTGGTTTGTAGTAAGGGAGCGGGAAACGCACAGTGCGACATGCAGGCTAAGATAAAGGGAAGATACGCTGATAGATGCAGATTGCAGACACCCACGATGATGCTAACCAGTCCTTCATCTCAACGAATGATTTCCTCTAGATGATGATGTATATTAACGGCCTTAGTTTAATTAAACATCAAACTCAGCTCAAGCTGCCATCAACTAAGCACTGGCTGCCCGGAGTTTGTCAGTAATGTATGGAGTCCGAACTCGCAGTTTACCTGTGTTCTCTCAGCGACAACAACACGAGTAACTTCCTGTGCTCTCCAACTGCTGGAACTCCAGCTCCCCGGCGGATAAGTCGTCTGATTGTTCCCGTTTCCAGAACATTGAGACATCAAAGCATCCGCCAGCGTAATCGCCTGCCCCATCCAATGATGAATAGAACCCGCGGTGCAGGAGCTTCCCCGGTCGATACCTCGCGACTTGCGGAGAGGCCGGTGACCAGAGACAATCAACGTCCCGGGCTGTCACCTCCCTGGCCCCTGACATCCCGACCCCATTCCCGACACCCTGACCTCCCTCTACTCCCTGACCCCATGAACCCCTGACCTCCCTGATACTTTGGACTCATGACGCCTATGTCCTCTTCAGCTCTTGTGACATATGTGACCTCTGACCTTCCTGACCTGCCTGTCCGCAGAAATACCGGTCAGCAGCAGCAGCAGTAGTGATCGAGGAGCCGGGAACGGGTCCGTGCGAACCCAGTGACTGCAACGAACTGCCTGATGAATTACTGCCTAAAAATGTGGCACCTGATAAATGGTGTCTGGTCTCATAATGCTCAAATATAAAACGGAACCAAAAGTAGAAGAAGAAAAAATAGTAGTATGTAATTGGGTACAAGAAATTAGTCATCTTGCTCGCCAATAATGATTATATGAAAGTTCTCTGCATGCGCCATCCTGCTAACTCGTGCCACATCAATCAAATGTGGTTGGTGGACAGTAAATGTAGTAAAGTTGGGAGAAGTCAATGTAGGGTATGAGAGGGCCACCTGACCCACTCTCTCAATGGTCGAGCGAAAAAAAAAATTTGTTTATCTAGGTTTTATGCAGAAAAGCGGCCAAAACATACGAGACATGTTTACGAAAATTGAGTTGAAAATTGAGAGAAAACTACGCTTTGCTTGCTGATTGGAGATAAGAAATGTTTGGAAATATCGTATTGGTTGCCCACATACCTACAACCACATACCACATACTACGACAAACAGCAGTTTCAAAACAGTGAAACATTGGTCACTAATAGTGGAGCATGAAGGTTTCTTTCACCATCACATGATCACGATTACGGCGCCAGTGCGTCAATTTACGGTCTGCGGTTATGTATCACATTGGTCGTATGGTTGTTGCAGCCTAGGTATTGCCTTTGTTGGTGTTGTTTCCATGGTATTATACAGAATTCACGTCAGGTGCTGGTCGCTGAAATAAGTGCCCGCTAACTTGGCTACAATAAGCTCCTACCACGTTTCGAGCTGCATGACTTACGGTACAGTGCACGACACAGTGGGTCATGTTTAGGCACCGCAAGCACTTTTTAGATGCCTGCGGCATGTACTATGCAGCATGCGAACATATGTGCGACAAAATACTAATGACAGCGCCGGTATATTGGTGGAACATTGTGTTATTGGTTGTGTTGTTGTATGGTACCGGTATGATACTTTCCGGAGATCTTGCAGCTCTAATTCTTATTCGCGAAAAAGCGGCAACTGCCGTCGGAAAAAGTAAATCGGTTGCGCATATGGAAGCGTAGCGGTCTTCGCAAAAGCTGCTACGCTACCAAATGAAGGTCAAAATGTCGGAAGAAAAAATACTCCGCTCTGGATGTTTGTGCTGTTAACAGTACTTATAAAGCACGATTTCGAAATAAAAGGAACCAAGATCACTCTTACACCATGTTTGAGCAAATTGTATCAAATCTCAGTCTTGTGTAGTGGTGATATCTACTCAAACGAGCTTAATGGAAGATGTTCCACAATTAGTGAACAATGTTCCACTATTTTGAAATTGCTATGTAATGTCATGCTGCTTCAAATAGCATGAGTATACGAGACGGATGTCAAGTTTGATTTCGCGCGACATTGATCGAGAAAAATTGTCCACTGCCCAGATGTGTTCACCATATGTATTAATAAATATTAGCCGTTTTCACGAAGGATTATTGCGCCGAAAGATGCTGAAAAGTTTTAACAAGTTTTGGTATAGAAGTCTTAGTCCGACGATCTATTCCTTAACTACACAACTTTAACATGCGATTTTTAGCTCCAAATGTCCCGCAGAATTTTGTAATATTTTGGTAAGAATATAATATGTTGACAAAACTGCGGTTTGGTGGTAATTAGCAAGATAAGTATTGATAGGTCAGTCAGTTGTGATGCCAGATCTCCACCGACTGAAACTTGTCAAAACTTCAGAACGATTCAGAACATTATGTAGCGTGTGACACAATTTGACGCAATGGACTCGCCCAATCAGGCCCAATCCGGCGGCCGGCCTGTGCGGCTTGGCTTTGTGTATGTGCGTGCGGCACGCTGGTCGGAAGTGGCGGTGAATCTATGTTGGCAAATCACTGCGCAAGCGCAGACAGACCTGTGATTCATGACGCTGCCAGATTTAGTAACTAGTATGACGGTATGCTAAACTGAACGAATGGACTCTAGACGCATATGTTCTTTTTTTTAAACGGGCAATTTTGTATCATAAACTTGTTATGAGCGCAATACATGTTTCCATAACTATAGAATAGTGATAATATCGCCTAAATCAGTAATATATTTCTTGGAATGTATAATATACTAAGACTTCTATACCAAAACTTCTCAGAACCTTTTCAGAAACTTTTCAGCGCAATAATCCTTCGTGAAAACGGCTAATATAACGCATGTGTTGTAACGCTTACAACAAAACAACACTAAATCGCAAATGACAGCCGTTAGCAAATTTCAGATAACCGGGTCAGACACCGCCCGACATAGGCGTGTAGAAAAAGTGAGAAATATACGGACAGATAACGCGGCACACTTCGGCCCGCAAACATCAGAGCCGTTAAAAGGATATGGCAGACATCAGAGCCGTTAAAATGATAGAATTATGGCAGACATCAGAGCCGTTAAAAGGATAGAACTATGGCAGACATCAGAGCCGTTAAAAGGATAGAACTATGACAGACATCAGAGCCGTTAAATGGATATAATTATGGCAGACATCAGAGCCGTTAAAAGGATAGAATTATGACAGATATCAGAGCCGTTAGAAGGATAGAACTATGACAGACATCAGAGCCTTTAAAAGGATATAATTATGGCAGACATCAGAGCCGTTAAAAGGATAGAATTATGGCAGACATCAGAGCCGTTAAAGAATAGAACTATGGCAGACATCAGAGCCGTTAAAAAGATAGAACTATGACAGACATCAGAGCCGTTAAATGGATATAATTATGGCAGACAACAGAGCCGTTAAAAGGATATCATTATGGCAGACATCAGGGCCGTTAAAAGGATAGAAGTATGGCAGACATCAGAGCCGTTAAAAGGATAGAATTATGGCAGACATCAGAGGCCTATCTCACAAAGAAGTTAGTAATTACACATGTTTGCGATTACAAACGCAAGAAAAAATTGCAAACCTCACAAAAAGACATTTCACAAACATTCACCACCTCTGAATTACCGATTGTAAAGAAAATTGCAAAGAACAATGTTAGTACAGCAGAAACCTTGAAATCAAGAACGTTTGTATTAAACTTGACGCTAATGACAAATAATTTGATTGTTAAAGGGAAATAATGACCTTTTTCCACAAAAATGGAGTTAGCACTTGAAATCGCCAGACGAGACCAAAATATATTGTAAATTCATCACATTTTGCATTAAAACTTTCCTACCGAAAGATATTTCAAGTTAAAGTTGATAAGCGTTCCACACTTTTAACGACCGGTACTTGCAAGTACTTTTGGTCCTCATCAAACTGCGGGCTTTTCCCGTATTGTTTTTTTTTACGCAATGGAGTGGAAAATATATTGTGCGTTCTACTCGTTGTGAGTATATGCCCGGCGATCTTCCAAAACTAACAGCGATTGGAAAAAGTGGCAATAAAATCGGAAGCTCATCGATGCACATCAACGGCGGCATAGTTAGTGGTTGCGACCCTCAATTTTTGAAAATCGATTCATTTGTTTTCAATATTAGGAGTATTGTATAATTTGTCTGTGGCTGTATATAACACTATGATTTATATTATCATGAAAAATAATCATTTGTCCCCAAAAAACTAACAAACAATAACACAAAACTGGCAATTAAATCGGAAGCTCATCGATGCACATCGACGGTGACCTATTTAGCGTCGGCAATTTGTTTACAAAGTCATTGTCATGCTTCTCGGCGCACTTAACCATTGTGGCGAGTTGTAGCGAGTAGCGCTTTCGTTCTCCATGGCAACCAGGCGTGAGCCAATGAAAAGCCAGAACGTATTCCCTTTCTGGCTTTTGATTGGCTAACGCCTGGTTGCCATGGAGAACGAAAGCGCTACTAGCGCTACTAGCGTGTGTCCGAGCAGCGCTCAGTTTGATCGGAAACGTCACAGAGCCTCCAAAAATGCCGCGCACTCGATGTAAACAATGGTAGGGAAGGACGAATTTGTCAATGACCTTCATGAAGTACACAAGGTACTTGTTTTGTATTTTTTCCAAACTTACAACTTTCAATATGGGAATAATTTTATTTAATTCTTAAATTTAAATACAATAATTGTAAAATCATAGCGGTAGTCTAAGAAATTGTTGCTAACAAAATCAAAAGGTCATTATTTCCCTTTAACAAATTAGTTTAACAAATATTTACATTGTGGTTTATTTTTGTATTAAATATAAAATTAGTTATAGGGAGAATTATCTTTTAATTAACATTTCATCAGAATGCAAACACTGATCGTAAAAATACATCTTGGTAAGTAATTAGGGTAAACAGAATTTGGCCATTCACCGGGTGGCGGAGCATAACAACAGGACTTAAAAGAAAGACCGTTGAATTTCGCGACCATTTTTTTACCTAACCTAGCCGATTTCCTACGTCTTAAAGGGTGAAGGTGCACTGCACATTGCACAAGACATCGTTGACCGCTGCAATTCTATCGCCATGCGGTTTCTCCGCGCGGAGGCGCCCCTCACAGCGCAATCGGTAAGGTGCACTGTGACTGGACTTCAAAGCTGGAGATCCCTGTTCGAATCTCTCGGAAAAACTTTTTTTGGGCAGCTATACCTATGTATAACTAAACCATTACCCTAACAACCTCGGCAATGTATCAACCTCACCAAGAAAATAACCTGAACAGTCAAACAATGTCAACTATCAATGCAGTTTCTGAAATTCTGAACCCCTGACCCACTGGAATTACAAGTTTGTAATTGCAAACATTTCCTCACTTCCGTCAACCTTCGAGAAATAGAACATGTGCAATTGCAAACATTTTTACAAACAATATCTTTGTAAACTATTTTGTAAATAGTAAATTGAGATTTACTGCCCTGGAGTTTTGTGAAATCCAAACTACAAACATGTGTACAAATTATTTGTAATAACAAAGAAATTCTTTGTAATTACAAACTTTTTTGCTTTGTGAAATTGGCCTCTGAGCCGTTAAAAGGATAGAACTATGGCAGATATCAGAGCCATTAAATTGATAGAATTATGGCAAACATCAGAGCCGTTAAATGGATATAATTATGTCAGATATCAGAGCCGTTAAAAGGATAGAATTATGGCAGACATCAGAGCCGTTAAAAGGATAGAATTATGGCAGACATCAGAGCCGTTAAAAGTATAGAACTATCGCAGACATCAGAGCCGTTAAAAGGATATAATTATGGTAGACATCAGAGCCGTTAAATGGATAGAATTATGGCAGACATCAGAGCCGTTAAAAGGATAGAATTATGGAAGACATCAGAGCCGTTAAAAGGATAGAACTATGACAGACATCAAAGCCGTTAAAAGGATATAATTATGGCAGACATCAGAGCCGTTAAATGGATATAATGATGGCAGACATCAGAGCCATTAAAAGGATAGAATTATAGCAGACATCAGAGCCGTTAAAAGGATTGAATTATGGCAGACATCAGAGCCATTAAATGGATATAATTATCGGAGACATCAGAGCCATTAAAATGATAGAACTATGACAGACATCAGAGCCGTTAAAAGGATATAATTATGGCAGACATCAGAGCCATTAAAAGGATAGAATTATGGCAGACATCAGAGCGATTAAAAGGATAGAATTATGGGACCCTGGTACACAGTGTCTAAACAGCACGGCCACAGTGTCTGCTGAAAAAACAACAGATTATCTGACACCGGCATTGAGGGTGTGTCACTCGGATACTTTTTCTTTCCGATCAAATTCTACCACCGATTTTATCATGCGCTGCATGTGTGGAAACAATTATATGTCATTCGTTCCTTCTTATCTTTTGCTTCCATCCGGCGCCGAGCGATCAAAGTTTCTCCCATTCCTAACTATTGCGACCACAGCGCCCCTATCGGCGAGCAGTGGAACTACTTCACCGAGCGGTGTCCATAAGTCGATGTGGCCTTTTTGGGAGAAAATAATCAGTAAAATGCGCATGAATATATTCCTGAGAAGATATTCGTCTTCACATATATGAACTAAGCAGTGAAACAACAGTGAAATCAGTGAATAACAATGTCGATATTAACAAGTGATAAGGAAATGTATGGACTTGCCTAAGTACAGATGCGTGACAAATGCTTGTCCGGAGCAGTAGAGCGCGGTCTAAATTAACTACAAAAAAACGTACGAACTTGGACAAAAAGCACAAAACTCTGCTGATAACTAACAAACAAAAAAAGTGCGGTAAACACTACCATCATAGTATGTATCGTTGGAGCAGCTACTACAATGGTACGAATTAATCTAGCATCCAGTCAGGCTCTTTGTGAATGACTTTTTGCTAGTGACAGCTGGCAGTCTCTCACGGTGACGGAGCCTGTTGCAGATCCAGCCATGTCGTTGCGTTTCCCCGACCACGTTGCTGGCCGCCTCCGTTACCACCTTGACAGCACATTCCACAGCGACTGTATGAACTGGATGCGGGGGCACAACCAGCTGCGCGTTCCGGAGGCCATCCAGCTGTGCGTCGCTGAGAGCCATCGTCAGGTGCGGCTCGGTGATCAGCTCTGCATTCCAGTCCAACAAGTCGGTGTACTTCTCGGCCGCGAAGTTGGCTGACGGGAGCTTGAATGGTCGGACATTCTGCTGCTGCGACTGCCGGCGACACTGCTCTATCGTCGTTACCGCTTGGTCTCACACTTCTGGGTCTGTATCAGCGACCATGGCCAGTAAGAGCGCCTCCGGGTGCGCCCAGTACGCGTTCCGCTGCAGTACTGGGCGAATGCTGTCCTGCAGTCCCTCGGGCAGGAGTCGCAGCAATTCCACACTCCGCAGCAGGTTCTTTGAGCCGTTTTCACAGCTGCTGTGCAGTCGGATACACTGGCGGATCCAGGGGGGGGGGGCATTTAGGGCGGCCGCCCCCCCCCCCCCCAAAGCCCAAAGTGGCCTGTTTGCCCCCCCCCCCCAAAAAAAAAAAAATGTTCACTCAAAAAGTGATCGTTAATGACTAAACGATACCTTATTTTGTATCTTTGTGATAAAAGTAATTCTTTGGTGAAAAAATATGGAAGTAATTTGGTAGCAATCGACATAGGCAAAAGAAACATTAGTGGCGCAAGACACAATCCGAAGACAAGGACATATATAAGCCTTGTCTGAAGCACGGTAAATACAAGGCCATATATAGGAGGTAGAGTCATCCGGCGATTCTGTGTGATCATGACGTCAGAGCGTGACGTCATGTGGATCCATCGGCCTCCTCCGCCATTGCAGTTAATGCTATTTCGGGAGAAATAAATATCATCTAACTCGGAAAGTAAAAATGTTATGAAAAAGAAAAAGACAGCGTTGAAAAGCTCAAAACAGGGCAAATAGAAATATGCTGAGTCATTTTAGGCTCAGATCAATATTGAGGTCACTAGAGGTCTTCAAAGGTCAGGGCCTTGTTTACGGTCCCCCTGCGGTTCGGCGGTCACCAGCTGAGGCTCTAAGCCCCGCCCCTTCGATGAAATTTTGATTTGACCTAAACCACATGGAATTTGTATGAATCGACGTGTTCTGACGAGGCGAACATGATGACATCAAAATCATTGCTGTATCTATATTTGTCCCAAAGTTATTTGCGAAAAACAGTTTTAACCGACTGCAGACGACATGCGCCAGAATTGACTACTGGGGTGACATCATAAGTAGAAGTGGACACGTTACGGAGATAGGGATGACACCCCCCTGGGTAAATATAATACTTCTGAAGGTAAGTTTGGCCATGTGCGTCAAGTTAGCGTCGTATTCGTATTCGTTTTCAGCGTCGAGTTCCGATTTTCCCCAAACTTAGCATATGGGTAGATCTCATCGAGTTATGCACGAATATGCAATCCGTTTTGACCTAAGACAAATGGTTTGACCTCCAGAGGTCACTGAAATGTCATCGCACGGGGTACCCTCTAATTGTTTCGTTTACCGTCCGATTGAATCGCAAAGGGGCTCAAACGACTCGCCGGCACCCCAGCTTGCGTCAGCAAAAAAAAATCACCTAGAGGTCAAAGGTCCAGGTCACGGGGACGAATACGAGATTTTAAGCTTCGATACCAGCTTGTGTACCCTCTAGTTTTTACGTTTACCGTCCGATTTGCTCACAATGGGCAAAAAGAGACTCGCCGGCACGTTAGCTTGCGTCAGGAAAAACAAAAAGTCATCCAGAGGTCAAAGGTCAAGGTCACGGGGACGAATACGAGATTTTAAGCTTCGGTACCAGCATGGTGTACCCTCTAGTTTTTTCGTTTACCGTCCGATTTGCTCGCAATGGGCAAAAAGGGACTCGACGGCACCCCACCTTACGTCAGGAAAAACAAAAAATCACCTATAGGTCAAAGGTCAAGGTCACGGGGACGAATACGATATTCTAAGCTTCGGTACCAGATTGTGTACCCTCTAGTTTTTTCGTTTACCTTCCGATTTGCTCGCAATGGGCAAAAAGGGACTCGCCGGCACGTTAGCTTGCGTCAGCAAAAACAAAAAGTCATCCAGATGTCAAAGGTCAAGGTCACGGGGACGAATACGAGATTCTAAGCTTCGGTACCAGCTTGTGTACCCTCTACTTTTTTCGTTTACCGTCTGATTTGCTCGCAATAGGCAAAAAGAGACTCGCCGGCACCCCAGCTTGCATCAGGAAAAACAAAACATCACCTAAAGGTCAAGGTCACGGGGACGAATACGAGATTTTAAGCTTCGGTACCAGCTTGTGTACCCTCTAGTTTTTTTTTCTCGAGATTTTAAGCTTCGGTACCGAAGCTTAACATCTCGTATTCGTCCCGTGACCTTGACCTTTGACCTCTAGGTGATGTTTTGTTTTTCCTGACGCAAGCTAACGTGCCGGCGAGTCCCTTTTTGCCCATTGCGAGCAAATCGGACGGTAAAAGAAAAAACTAGAGGGTACACCATGCTGGTACCGAAGCTTAGAATCTCGTATTCGTCCCCGTGACCTTGACCTTTGACCTCTGGATGACTTTTTGTTTTTCCTGACGCAAGCTAACGTGCCGGCGAGTTCCTTTTTGCCCATTGCGAGCAAATCGGATTGTAAACTAAAAAAAACTAGAGGGTACACCATGCTGGTACCGAAGCTTAGAATCTCGTATTCGTTCCCGTGACCTTTACCTTTGACCTCTAGGTGATGTTTTGTTTTATCTGACGCAAGCTGGGGTGCCAACGAGTCCCTTTTTGTCCATTGCAAGCAAATTGGACGGTAAACGAAAAAAACTAGAGGGTACACAAGCTGGTACCGAAGCTTAAAATCTCGTATTCGTCCCCGTGACCTTGACCTTTGACCTCTATATGATTTTGTATTTTCCTGACGCAAGCTAGGGTGCCAGCGAGTCCTTTCTTTTCCATTGCGAGCAGATCGGACGGTAAACAAAAAACTAGAGGGTACACAAGCTGGTACCGAAGCTTAAAATTTCGTATTCGTCCCCGTGACCTTGACCTTTGACCTCTAGGTGATGCTCTGTTTTTCTTGACGCAAGCTGGGGTGCCGTCGAGTCCCTTTTTGCCCATTGCAAGCAAATCTGACGGTAAACAAAAAAACTAAAGGGTACACAAGCTGGTACCGAAGCTTAAAATCTCGTATTCGTCACCGTGACCTTGACCTTTGACCTCTAGGCGATGTTTTGTTTTTCCTGACGCAAGCTGGGGTGCCGTCGAGTCCCTTTTTGACCATTGCAAGTAAATCGGACGGTAAACGAGAGAAAAAAACTAGAAGGTACACAAGCTGGTACCGAAGCTTAAAATCTCGTATTCGTCCCCGTGACCTTGACCTCTGACCTCTAGGTGATGTTTTGTTTTTCCTGACGCAAGCTGGGGTGCCGTTGAGTCCCTTTTTGCCCATTGCGAGCAAATCGGACGGTAAACGAAAAAACTAGAGAGTACACCATGCTGGTACCGAAGCTTAGAATTTCGTATTCGTCCCCGTGACCTTGACCTTTGACCTCTGGATGACTTTGTGTTTTTCCTGACGCAAGCTAACGTGCCGGCGAGTTCCTTTTTTCCCATTGCGAGCAAATCGGATTGTAAACTAAAAAACTAGAGGATACACCATGCTGGTACCGAAGCTTAGAATCTCGTATTCGTCCCCGTGACTTTTACCTTTGACCTCTAGGTGATGTTTTGTTTTACCTGACGCAAGCTGGGGTGCCGCCGAGTCCCTTTTTGCCCAATTGCAAGCAAATCGGACGGTAAACGAAAAAACTAGAAGGTACACAAGCTGGTACCGAAGCCTAAAATCTCGTATTCGTCCCCGTGACCTTGACCTTGGACCTCTAGGTGATTTTTTGTTTTTCCTGACGCAAGGTGGGGTGCCGGCGAGTCCTTTTTTCCATTGCGAGCAGATCGGACGGTAAACGAAAAAACTAGAGGGTACACAAGCTGGTACCGAAGCTTAGAATCTCGTATTCGTCCCTGTGACCTTGACCTTTGACCTCTAGGTGATTTTGTGTTATTCCTGACGCAAGGTGGGTTGCCGGCGAGTCCCTGTTTTCCCATTGCGAGCAAATTGGACGGTAAACGAGAAAAAAAAACTAGAAGGTACACAAGCTGGTACCGAAGCCTAAAATCTCGTATCCGTCCCCGTGACCTTGACCTTGGACCTCTAGGTGATTTTTTTTTTACCTGACGCAAGGTGGGGTGCCGGCGAGTCCTTTTTTGCCCATTGCGAGCAAATGGGACGGTAAACGAAAAAACTAGAGGGTACACCATGCTGGTACCGAAGCTTAAAATCTCGTATTCGTCCCCGTGACCTTGACCTTTGACCGCTGGATGACTTTTTTCCTGACGCAAGCTAACGTGCCGGCGAGTCTCTTTTTGCCCATTGCGAGCAAATCAGACGGTAAACAAAAAAAAACTAGAAGGTACACAAGCTGGTACCGAAGCTTAAAATCTCGTATTCGTCACCGTGACCTTGACCTTTGACATCTAGGTGATGTTTTGTTTTTCCTGACGCAAGCTGGGGTGCCGTCCAGTCCCTTTTTGACCATTGCAAGCCAATCGGACGGTAAACGAAAAAAAAAACTAGAAGGTACACAAGCTAGTACCGAAGCTTAAAATCTCGTATTCGTCCCCGTGACCTTGACCTTTGACCTCTAGGTGATGTTTTGTTTTACCTGACGCAAGCTGGGGTGTCGTCGAGTCCCTTGTTGCCCATTGCAAGCAAATCGGACGGTAAACTAAAAACTAGAGGGTACACAAGCTGGTACCGAAGCTTAAAATCTCGTATTCGTCCCCGTGACCTTGACCTTTGACCTCTATGTGATTTTTTGTTTTTCCTGACGCAAGATAGGGTGCCAGCGAGTCCCTTTTTTTCATTGCGAGCAGATCGTACGGTAAACGAAAAAAAAACTAGAGGGTACAGAACCTGGTACCGAAGCTTAGAATCTCGTATTCGTCCCCGTGACCTTGACCTTTGACCTGTAGGTGATTTTTTGTTATTCCTGACGAAAGGTGGGGTGCCGGCCAGTCCCTTTTTCCCATTGCGAGCAAATCGGACGGTAAACGAAAAAACTAGATGGTACACAAGCTGGTACCAAAGCTTAAAATCTCGTATTCGTCCCCGTGACCTTGACCTTGGACCTCTATGTGATTTTTTGTCCGAACCCGCGGGGAGGGGCGAGGGCAGAATCCTCCCCTCCCTGATTTTCTCAATAACCTGAAAACTATGATAGATATCAACGTGAAACTTTCAGTACCTTATCCTGCATCAAGTCTAAGTCTTCTCACCAACTCTAAATGAAATTGATGTAGTATTTTGGGAGATAATGACGTTTTAATGACGTCATGTCATGCCATTTTTGGTGGAAAAACGATAAATGTTTGGCAAATCGTAGAAATCAGAGTTTGCAAGCAAATTGCAAATAAAACACGCGAAAAGAAGGGAAAAGACATTTTCTTCAAAATGGCTCTCGGATTTCAAAAAAATTTCAACCCCAATTTTGTTTTGTTGTGAATTTGAAAAGTGAATTTTTTTTCTGCTCGAATACCAAAATAAGGTAACCGGCCCAAATCCGCGGAGAAAAAAAAATGGGGATACCTTTTTGCCACAAAAAGTTGCCCCCCCCCCCCCCCCCCCCCCCCCCCCCCCTTCGGTTGGCATCCTCTTCAGAGATGTGACCAGCCTCCACGGCCTTGGCCAGTGTGTACAGCAGCTGCTGATCGGTGCTCAGCTCCGAGAATACTGCCTCGGGCAGCTCTGGAACTTCACTGCTCACCAGCTGGAAGGTGCTGACTGGAAGGCGGTGTACGTTACCGCTGGCAGCCTTGCCGAGAGGGCCAGACAATGACCTTGGTCCCGAGGTCTCTCCATCTAACTGACGGAACACCTCCCGTAGGTTCAGTTCATTTCCGTGTAACTGGCAAATGAGCCCGTGTAGTGGCCGGTTTTTACTCAGTTCGAGAAGACGGCACACACCGCCATAGCGCCCCGTGGTCACAGCCGTGCCATCGCATCCAAGAACACATACGTCAGCGACGCTGGTATCAGCGATAGTATCGAGAACTTTTGCTTGGTCCATTGCCCGGCCAGTATCCGGTGTGAAGTGCCCGAGGTATTGGCCTCCTGGCTCAGCTACTACTGCCACATGTTCCTCTACTGTTTCTGTTGATCGTCCGACGGCGGTGCGATCTTTTCGGCCATCGAAATATAGAGCTCTGAAGTCTTGACCGTAGTCTCGCTCTCGCTCTTGGGCTGACACCTGTCTCAACCGATTTCTCTCCCGCCACACTTTTTTGGATCAACTGCCAGCGACGTGTCGTCCTTATCTATGCGACCGATGTCTTCTTGGAAAGCATTTATTATTGTAGCTACAGCACGATTTGATAGTCCAAACCGATCAGCCGCTAAAGCCGTATTGTCAAGTCTCTCCCGATTCAAATCTGTCGTATCGGTTCCGTGGACATTCCATTTCAAGTTTTCATCAGACGTGTTCACGGAGCTCTCACGGTCGTCTGTACTGCTGCCAGCCTGCAGACCAGACGGTCCAGCTTCCATGTAGTCGCTGGGGGCTGCAACTTCGCTGGGTCCCTCAGTTACTTCAGTCTCTTTCCCTGACAGATCTCCGGACTCGACCGATACCATACTCCGTCCTTCTTGCCGGGACAGACTCTGCCTCCGGTGTGCTGCTGCCTGACGCCGGCGACTCTCCACAGTGTCCAAACCACCGATGAACTGCTTGCGGGGTCCCCTTTGATCCCTTAGAAACGTGACCTCGCCAGGCAGCACTCGGTTCTCTCGGAGGAAGCTGCAGCGTTGCAGACATTTGCAGAGGGCTATGTCGAATAGCTTCCTGAAGAACTGTTGATTCATCTGTGCCCCCGACTTTTCACTGCGCTGACTTTTCTTGACTTTGTTCAAATTTCGGAACTTTGTGTAACACAGCTCCAACTTGCGCGCGACGCTCGTGACCTGCAGCGTAGGAATGCCCTCTCGCTCCCACATCTTGATTATCTTCTCAGCGGACGGTTTGTATATCTTTCTCTGCTTGTCTTTTCCCCGAACGACTGAATGCTCACCAGGCACGTAGACAGGATTTCGTCCAGGGGGGGGCGGCGCCTCGAAAGGGCCCCTTCCCGAGCGTTGAAAGGGCCCCTTCCCAAGCATTGAAAGGCCCCCCCCCAAAAAAAAAAACGCATGAAAAGGCACGTT
This sequence comes from Chirona hameri, assembly GCA_036785665.1. NCBI lineage: Eukaryota > Metazoa > Arthropoda > Thecostraca > Balanomorpha > Balanidae > Chirona > Chirona hameri. The sequence goes on from JAXIVJ010005849.1 coordinate 37,887, forward strand.
ACAAGGCTGGAAAATGCAGTATGGCAGGTATGGCATGGGCCATACCAACGTTTAGGAGCTGGAGTTAGCAAACTGCCACATCAACTTCGGAACCAGCGACACGAATTTGGAATCAGCTATACCAACTTGGAATATTGTTTTAAGCTCAAGACCTGGAACTCTTAAAAAAATTGCGCCGCAGAGCGGCGCGAAAATTTTGAGTATTATGCCCTGGGTTGCTTTCTCATCAATGCGTCGCATTGCGTATGGTGCGGACCTCTAAAATTGCTATATTGTGCGTTTAAAAGTGCGGGGAAAAGGTGCTAAAATGAACTATTTTACCCAATAATATAGGAAAGTAGCAACATAACACATAAATGCGCCGAGAAACTGACCGATTTTTCCTAACCCGCATATAATTGAATTTGTAGTTAAATTGCGCCGCGGAGCGGCGCGAAAATTTTGAGTTTGATTCCCTGTACAACTGTATTCTTACTGTTGAAAGGCCCAAGGTCCCTTCAGATCGTCTAGGGGCCCCTCTGAACTTTTCTACGCCCTTCCGACCTGTTCAGGGACTCATCTGGGATCCGCGAAGCGAAAAGACATGATGTGGAGTGGGTGCTATATATATATATATATATATATATATATATATATATATATATATATATATATATATATATATATATATATATATATATATATATATATATATATATATATATATATATATATATATATATAATACAAAGAGGGCTTACTCTACAGCAAAAAACAAAATCGGATCTTTCGGGTATATTGTAGCACCCTGACGAAGGGTGTTACAATATACGCGAAAGCTCCGCTTTTAATATTTGTATTGTGGAGTAAGTCCTCTTTGTATTTAATCTTCATCTGCGATCTCTACGTGCTTTGACCCCTCCGGTCTCACCAGAGACTCCTCTGACCTTCCAAGAAGCCCCTCTTGTGTGTCAAGGGGCCCATTCGGCCTGTGCAGAGGTCCTTCCGACCTGGCCAGGGACTGCACTGGCTACTTTGTCGGCCTGCCGACATGCTCAGGGGCAGGGGCGGCGAATTGCGGGGCGCAGGGTACCCAAAATCCCCCCCCCCCTCAAATTAAAATCCTGGGGAGGGGAAGGGTCATGTTGTCCCAGATTGAGCAGGCTAAAATCTGGGGGGGGGGGCAAAACTACCCTTTGCCCCCAGGATTTTCGACTGGGGGGAATTTTGGGTACCCTGCCCCCGCAATCCGCCGCCCCTGCTCAGGGGCCCCTCCGACCTGCCCAGGGGCCCCTCCAGTCTGGCTAGGAACTCATCCGGCATGTGCAAGGGGCCTTCCGACCGGCCCAGGGACCCTTTCGGTCTAGCCAGAGGCCCCTCTGACTTGCCCAGGAGCCCCTCCGATCGGCCCAAAGACTCTTCTGGTCGGCCTGCGCTGGCTGCTTTGTCGCCCTTGCCGACATGCTCAAGGGGCCCTCCGACCTGCCCTGGAGCCCCTCCGTGCTGGCCAGGGGTCACTTCGGCATGTTCAGGGGACATTCGTACCCGCCCAGGGGTCCTTTCGGTCTGATCATGGGTCCCTCCGATCTGCGCAGGGGCCCTTTTAACTTTCCAGGGGCCCTCTGGTCTCTCCAGGGGCCCTTTAACCTTCTAAGGAGCCCTTCCGACCAAGCAAGGGACTGCGCTGGCTGCTTTGTCGCCTTGCGACATTCTCCGAGGGCCCTCCGACCTGCCCTGGGGCCCCTCCGTGTTGGCTAGGGGCTCATTCGGCATGTTCAGGGGCCCTTCTGACCCACCTAGGGGCCCTTTTGGTCTGGCCAGGGCCCCTCTGACCTGTACAGGGGCCCTCTTAACTTCCCAGGGGCCCTCTGGTCTCTCCAGGGGCCCTCCAACCTGCTCAGGGGCCCTTATGACCTGGCAAAGGACTGCGCTGGCCGCTTTGTCGCCCTGTCGACATGCTCAGGGGCCTCTCAACCTGCCCAGGGGCCCCTCTGTGCTGGCTAGGGGCCCATTCGACGTGTTCAGGGGGCCCATTCGACGTGATCAGGGGGCCCTCTGACCCGCTCAGGGGCCCCTTCGGTCTTGCCAGGGGCCCCTCTGACATGCACAGGGCTCTTTTGAACGTCCAAGGGGCCCTCGAGTCTTTCAGAGAGGGCCCTGGTGGCCCTAAAGGGCCTCTGAAGTCCGCTAAACTCTCTAAAGACCACGCTTCGTGTAGTAAAGAGCCTATGATACCGCGCTTCACGCGGTCTCGTCGGCCCTTTTCGGCGCGCGGCCCTCGCGCGCCAAAAAGGGCCCTCCTGGCCTCTAGGGGGGGGGGCGGCCGCCCCGCCGCCCTCCCCTTGGCTACGTGCCTGATGCTCACTGTGCATAAGTCTGATATAATTGACAGCGTCCTTGTTTGTCGGAAACTGATTTGATGGTAGGTCACACGGAGCTCCCAGAGCGAAGTGTTTGGACCGGCTACGTTTCGCCATAGCACTAGCGTATCACGGGGACGGGGCTCAAGGCACTAAACACTGGCCACAGTAGCGCACCGACCCACGGACGCTTCTTGACTGACTCACACCTCTGCTCGTCGCGTTGCGAGTCAGACATCTGGTGGTGTCGGACGACAAGATCGTGTCGCCCCGTCATTGTCATACGACACGTACCGTCTCACTGACCGAGCGTGTTCGTCGCTCTCGGCCGGCACGGTCAGTTCCCCACCCCCACTCACTGCCATTGAATGTCTACTGTGCGGTGCCTAATGAATCATGAGGCATTATGAAATACAAAATGATGATGTCACAGCTTTACTAGCTTTTGAGACGAAGTAATGTAGCCCAAATCGAAACTGGGGACTTAGTTCTGCCAGCCGCCAATAGAGGCGCTGAGGTCGCCAATGTTAAGAGAATAGGAGAAACTTCGAACGCTGGGCGCCGGATGGCGGTTAAAGATGAAAGGAAACGAGTGGTAAATTTGTGTGTTTGTGGGTGCAGCGCATGATAATATTGGTGGTAGAGTGTGCGCTGTGACAAGTGACACACCCTAAGGTCCGGCAAGGATTACTCCAGCAGACGTCTGATGGTGTTTTTGTGCTTTATTCAAAATCGTAGAAAGAAGAGCAACATGTTTACCATGTTTTTCTGAGTTCGAAGATTTCCACTGGGCCGTCGCTCGGAAAGTGGGAGGAGCTTGTGTGTGTGTGTGTGTGTGTGTGTGTGTGTGTGTGTGTGTGTGTGTGTGTCCAACGGAGCATATTGGCACGTGGAGCCTAAACGGCTGGGCCGATTTCGACGAGGGTAGCACCGTTCGATGTGGCAAAACGGGGCACCGACGGTGATACTATTTGCGGGTCAATCGATGGCACGTGGCACGAGCCAAGTGCCAAAACGTGGGCCCCATCTTTTTTTATCTCCTCAGGTCACACGATTGGTGACACAGACTTGCTACTCGCAGGCCACGTGCGCGATACAGCGGCCCAAAATCCATTAATGGCCGCCGATCCTGAGGGGGCAAAATAAACCCCCCAGGGGGTAAAACCAAATTACGATTTTGACCCCATGGCAATGCCCCGATCGCATTGCCGGCCTCTAGTTCAAAATCGTAGAACGGTGAGAAACATTTCTACATGTTTTTCAGAGTTCGAAGATTTCCACCGGGCCATCGCTCGGAAAGTGGGAGGAGCTTGTTTGTGTGTGTGTGTGTGTGTGTGTGTGTGTGTGTGTGTGTGTGTGTGTGTGTGTGTGTGTGTGTGTGTGTGTGTGTGTGTGTGTGTGTGTGTGTGTGTGTGTGTGTGTGTGTGTGTGTGTGTGTGTGTGTGTGTGTGTGTGTGTGTGTGTGTGTGTGTGTGTGTGTGTGTGTGTGTGTGTGTGTGTGTGTGTGTGTGTGTGTGTGTGTGTGTGTGTGTGTGTGTGTGTGTGTGTGTGTGTGTGTGTGTGTGTGTGTGTGTGTGTGTGTGTGTGTGTGTGTGTGTGTGTGTGTGTGTGTGTGTGTGTGTGTGTGTGTGTGTGTGTGTGTGTGTGTGTGTGTGTGTGTGTGTGTGTGTGTGTGTGTGTGTGTGTGTGTGTGTGTGTGTGTGTGTGTGTGTGTGTGTGTGTGTGTGTGTGTGTGTGTGTGTGTGTGTGGCTGTCCAACGGAGCATATTGGCACGTGGAGCCCAAACGGCTGGACCGATTTCGACACTAGTGGCACCGTTCGATGCGGCAAAATGTCGGACAGATGATGGTACTATTTGCGGGTCAATCAATAACACGTGGCACGTGCCAAGTGCCAAAAAGTAGGCGCCAACATTGTTTTCATTTTTTCCTCCTCAGGTCACACGGTTGGTGACACATACTTGATACTCGCAGGTCACGTGCACGATACAGCGGCCCAAAATCCATTAATGGCCGCCGATCGTGAGGGTTGCAAAATAAACCCCCCAGGAGGGTAAAACGCCCTGGACATATGGTCGTCTGTGGGTCGCTGGTCGCTGAGAAACCAAGTCGACTCACGCCCACAATGCATTTGGGCAAACAATCTGCAGACAAACGAAACAGAATGAACCGACAAGAGGAGACGAGAAAATGACACCGAATGACTGCCGAGTGCCAACCCGGGCAGTCAGACGTATATCCCGCGCACTTTTTTGGAGGTGGGGTTACGTGACCTGGTCTGGTGACCTGTGCCAAAAACGGCGGCGCTGCACGCCGCCATTTTTTCGCTATCTTCGAAAAACCTTAGGGGGCCGTCTACCCCCCCCCCCCCCCTCGGTACGGCGCGGGTTAAGGCGTTTTACTGGTTTATAATTTGCAAAATGGGTTCTAGGCTAGTCCCGCCGCTGATTGGCTAACAGCCACTTTGTCAGCCAATCCCACTTTGCCAGCCAATCAGCGGCGGTCTATAGCTCAATAATGACGTCATCATCTAAAATTTAAGACCTTAGTTTGCATAAAGTTAAGTGATTTTTCGAGAGAGAAAAAATATCACCATCGTTTTCAGCAGCACTTACCTCATATTTTCGACTACAACCAGCGTATATTTGACAACTTTCAGAAAGGTGAAACATTCCCTTTAATAAACTGAAGGGAGCTATAAGCTACCCACTGGCATTGTGAAAGTAAATGCAGTTAAGCTACTCCATGTATTATTTGGCTTTAAGTTCCCCAAAATGCTTCTAAGTCATATTCTACACCTTGTATGAATGCGAATCGGCATCTGTTCAACTGAACGTGGCATAGGGGAAGTCATATCGTCAGGCACACTCGAATTTAGACACACTTTTAACACTTCCGACACATATTATTAAATCAGAATATCATCTGTTCATATTCGAACGGCGGCAATGGACATCGGCAGGCATTGGCGGATCCAGAACGGTGCTTTGGGGGGGGGCACGGGTGGTTTGGGGGGCAAATTCTAAAAAGTCTCACACAATTCTGAAAGCTCATCGGATTTCGCTTGCTTATGCATTGATAGCTTATTTAAAGCCAACTTTTCTTAGTAAAAGTTGCTTAGATTTTCTTCTATATCAGGAAATGTGTCCATTTTGCTCCGATTTCAGGCGTTTTGCGGGCCATGGCCGCTTTGCCCCCCTGGACCCGCTAGTGTCGGCAGGGGCATCTAATATAGACATGGACATTAAGTTGCGTTACATTGCATTTTTTTGCCAATTCTTAATTAATTTAGACAATGTAAAATTGATTTGATTGGTGGGAAAACAAAATGCAAACAGATGCATGCGAATTGACCGCAAAGTAAAAATGAATGACTTGTTGCTTTGGGTCATCATGTCTGTAAAGACATGATGTTCATCACTGGTGACACCAGTGACCTTGGCAGCAAATCCTTCACTGGCATTGCCTGCTCCCGGCACACAAAATGACCTCAAGTCAGGTCAACATTGCTACGCTATTCAGCGTCAAGATGCCGAGACGTCACCGTGCTGTTTGTGCGGAGGACCACGAGCGAATCATACAGGTCTACCGGGAGGACCTGGCTCGAGCATCTGTCTGCAGAAGATCCCCATGGACCAGGGTGTGATAGGAAACAAAACAATGTTAATAACATAACCGAACCTGACCTAACCTTTACAGCAATTACGGTCGCAGGGACCCACGTTTAGAACGCTCCGCCCGCATTCGTTTGTCGCGCTACGGCCCTACCGAGGGGGGAGGGTTATCGCCCCCCGGACCACCAGACCATCTCGTAGACAAAACCATGGGGATCGTCTGCAGATAGATGTTCGTATCTGGCGGAGCAGGCGATGGCTGTTATCCCTCAGAAAGGTGGCTGCCGCCTATCAGCGCGCCAATAGCTTCGTCGGTGCCTGCCTGGCTAAGGAAGACATCTGGGCGGAGTGACCAGTTGATGATCACTGACGCAGTAGCATGATGGCCGGCTCATTTGCATCTGTGACAAATCTGACCTGTCTGAGAGTGTGATCAGCCCATGTGATTTGTGATGTGATGTGATATGTGATGTGATGTTGAGACCATGTGACCAGTCTTTAGAGTATGCTGTAACAGTCTCCAGGCACGTAGCCAAGGGGGCGGCGGGAGCGGCCGCCCCCCTGGAGGCCAGGAGGGCCCTTTTCGGCGCACGCAGCGCGCCGAAAAGGGCCGACGAGACCGCGCAAAGCGCGGTATAATGGGCTCTTTACCACGCGAAGCGTGATGTTTAAAGAGTTTAGAGGACTTTAGAGGCCCTTTAAGGCCACCAGGGCCCTCTCTGAAAGACCAGAGGGCTTCTTGGACGTTCAAAAGAGGCTAAAGATTTTGCATGTCAAAGGGGCCCCTGGCCAGACCGAAAGCACCCCTGAGCGGGTTAGAGGGCCCTCTGAACACGTCGAATGGGTCCCTATCCAGCACAGAGGGGCCCCAGGGTAGGTCGAAGGGCCCTCGGAGCATGTCGCATGGCGACCAAGCAGCCACAGCAGTCCCTTGTCAGGTCGGAAGGGCCCCTTAGAATTCTGGAGGGCCCCTGGAGAAGAGACCAGAGGGCTTCTGGCAAGTTCAAAGGACCCCTGTGTAGAACGGATGGCCCCTAACCAGACCGAAAGGACCCCTGTGCGGGTAAGAAGGGCCCCTGAACATGCCGAATTGGCCTCTAGCCAGCACGGAGGGCCCAGGGCAGGTCGGAAGGCCCCTTGAGCATGTCGGCAGGGCAACAAAGCAGCCAGCGCAGTCCGACCAGAAAAGTCGCTGGGCAGATTGGAGAGGCTCCTGGGCAAGTCAGAGGGGCCCTGGCTAGACCGAAAGGGTCCCTGGGCCGGTCGGATGTTCCTTTGAACATGCCGGAGGAGTTCTTGCCAGACTGGAGGGCCCATGGGCAGGTCGGAGGGGCCCCTGAGCATGTCAGCAGGGCGACAAAGCAGCATGTGCAGTCCCTGGCCAGGTCGGAAGGTCTTCTTAACAGGCCGAATGGGCCCCTTGACACACAAGAGGGGCTTCTTGGAAGGTCAGAGGAGTCCCTGGTCAGACCGGAAGGGCCAACAGCACGTATATATCCCAGATGAAGATTAAATACAAAGAGGACTTACTCCACAATAAAAATATTAAAAGCGGAGCTTTCGGGTATATTGTAACACCCTTCGTCAGGGTGTTGCAATATACCCGAAAGCTCCGAATTTTAATTGTTCTTGTAGAGTAAGCCCTCTTTGTATTATATATATAGCACCCCACTCCACATCATGTCTTTTCGCTTCGCGGATTCCAGATGAGTCCCTGAACAGGTCGGAAGGGCGTTGAAAGGGTCGGAGGGGCCCCTGGACGATCTGAAGGGACCCTGGGCCTTTCAACAGTAAGAATGCAGTTGTCCAGGGAATAAACTTTAAAAAATCGAGACGCTCCGCGGCGCAATTAAACTACAAATTGAATTATATATGGTTAGAAAAAAAAAATCGGCCCGTTTCTCGGCGCATTTATGTGTTATGTTGGTACTTTCCTATATAATTGGGTAAAATAGTTCACTTTAGCATCCTTTTTTCCGCACTTTTAAACGCACAATATAGCATGTTTAGAGGTCCGCACCATACGCAATGCGACGCATTGATGAGAAAGCATATCCAGGTCATAGGACTCAAAATTTTCGCGCCGCTCTGCGGCGCAATTTGTTTAAGCGTTCCAGGTCTTGGGCTTTAAAAAAATATTAGAAGCTGGTATAGCTGATTCCAAATTGGTGTCGCTGGTTCCAAAGTTGATATGGCAGTTTGCTAACTCCAGCTCCTAAAAGTTGGTATGGTTCATGCCATACCTGTTTATACTGCATTTTCCATCCTTGTAACGTGCCTTTTCATCCGTGTTTTGGGGGACCCTTTCAACGCTTGGAAGGGGGGCCTTTCAACGCTCGGGAAGGGGCCCTTTCGAGCCCCCCCCCCCCCCCCCCCCCCCCCCCCCCCTGGACGAAATCCTGGCTACGTGCCTGACAGTCTCTGTCGTGCATGATTAGTTGGTCAATTGTTCAAGATTCTTTGACCTGATACCTCGTTCTTTTTGTTTCATTTTTGACATGGAAGAAAATGGCATGTTATGCGCATCGTGTTATTTTTCGGGGGTGATTTAAACGCAATTTTCAGTAAACGAAGAGACTGCACAACTATGGTCACTTTTTCCGCAACGTAGATCAAATGAGTATCTCGGAAGGTCTGGTGCAAAACCGATTAAACTAAACGAAACCTATTGCAAACCTACACGGAATGGACAACATATAATTAAAACCTTCTAAATTGCCATTTTGCCGTCAACGAAACTGAATGACGCTTGCCTAAGTCAACTAAAACCTGCCTATATCTGATGAACGCTGTCGACTCCATTGCATTATGTCTGAATCCAGTTACCAGTGTTGACACGGTACACTTTGTAGATGTATAATGTCCTTGCCGCGGGAGTGTGTTACGCCGATGTGAGATGCACTATGTCAAAATGTATGTTAGCTGACGGCATAAATGAGATCTGCCGAGTGCCGAGTTGAGCTGAACAGACGCCGATTCGCAATAAGAAAAAGTGTACAAGGAAGAAAAATTCATCTGAAGAATGTGATGACTGAATGTATGTCCTGACACTCCGCATTTAACAGAAATGTGGACATCCGGATATTAAAAATATTCCATTCCAATTGCCCACCAGCTTTGTTGTTATGTTTTGTACCAGTTGTGTTCAGCCCCAGCCATGTGTAAAGCTATATATCGGAGAATACTTTACTTTGTATCACCTGATATGTTTTAACCACATGTCTGCGTGTTCGATTTTAGGCCAGATGGGCGGTTTTCACGGGGCTACATTAGCCCGAACCGAAGTCGTGTCGAGATTAGAAAATAGCAACAGGGATCCCGCATCATCGCGACGTCACGCGGGTTGCTTTTGCTTTGGTTGGTTGTTTGTTTGCTTTTTGCTTGTTTGTTTTCTTCGGTGTGTTAGTGACATGTTTTTGCTCTGGTATAATGATTTTCGTAGGTCTACTAGTGCTGCTTTTTGAAACATTCCATCGGGAAGGATCGCAAAGCCGTGACGCCCGGTTTGTCAGACCCACAAGCGACGCATTCAGGACTCGTGATATTTCCTTGTTTCACACTCGTCTGGAATGCTGAACTAACACACACCCGTAGCTATCCTATCTAATTGAGCAACACCGGAGGAACGCCCGTTCAAAAACGACTACCGGAGACCGTTCCGCCTTTGAACTACATGTATGGGTCCAGGCCATCGCCACACGCGTACAGGAACATTTCACGCGGCCTACTCTACCCCAGCTACTTCACGTCGCCCGTGGTAACCATGGCAACGGATGAGGTGTCATAAGGCACATTGCAACTGAGCCCGGCGTTGGTACATCGTCGATATTACCTCCTCTACGCACACACATATGGTAGGCTAGACAAAATGTCCACCCAGAAAACAAACTGGCTGTTGGCACACCCATCATAATTTATGATTGTCGTTGAATTATGGTAACGGCATGCCTTATCCTCGAGACAAAGGCGGTTAAATATTGCCAGAAAGCTTAGTAGTAAGGCTTGTATGTCTTGCTGCGTACCTAACGATACACATGCGTAGCAATATGAAGTGTCTGATACACAGGAAACAAAAGTTTCCTAAACGTGACATGCTTCTTTGTGACAGCATTTAAGTATGATCTACATTTGACGAAAAAACTGTGCATATATGTTACATACCACGCTTCAGATACCAGATACAAGCTTTGTGCTGAGTGAAGTTCTGACAAACTCACATAAAAACGTCTCCCCGCGATCGGTGCATATACGAAATAGCAAACTAAAGACCGGACCTTTCGCAAGTAAAGCAGTTCGCGTCTAAAGCTCATCTGTTTGACAACCCAAGTCCGCACAGCACTACCAAACGAATATTGTTCAATCGGAGCTCTACCAAATAATGCTGCAAACACTGTCTCTAAGCATTGTCCCTCGGCTTTATTTTCCCTTCTCTCGAATTTGCCTCTCTTGACGCTGCTCGCCGTCCCACGTTCCTTCTTCAAACTAAAGCTTCTTCTGACTGCCGCTAGAGGCGCTCGCATCGCCACGTTCATTATCCCAACGGCGCGCCACCATCGGGGCCGCTTCACTCTCATTCCACACGACACTATCACCGACTGCTGCCGTCGCTCCGCCGGCCACTATCACAAGCTGAGGTAGGTCTTCTCCTCGGCTGTGCCGTCCCCTGCAGCGCTGCCGCGTCCATCAGAAGCTGCAGCCCGTCGAAGCAGTCCCTCCGCAGCAGCTGCGGCAGCTGCGGCTGCGGCTGCGGCTGCGGCGGTGGCGGTGGCGGCGGCGGCGGCGGCGTGGGCGGCGGCGTCACCTGTGCTGTCGGGAACTGAAGAGGGTCCGCATAGCCCGGGTACTGTGGGTAGGTGACCGGGTACTGCGGCAGTGGAGGGCATGACTCCGCCGCCGCCGCTGCCGCTGCTGCTTGGTATACGCTGAATGACGGCAGAGGCATCGATGACGGCATCGATGACGGCATCGATGACGGCATCGATGACGCGAGTGATGACGGCAGAGATGACACCAGCGGTGGAGGCGGCAGCGGCGCCGGAGGTGGCACTGGCGGGGGACTGATGTCTTGAGCGCCCGAGATTTGCGAGATGGGCGGCAGAAAGCGGTGTCCAGGTGCAGGCTCGGTCCAACCGCGGCTCCAACCGGCACCTGCCGGCGCGGACTCCACCGGGGCCGCCTCTGGAGACGCTTCCGGCTCCTTTGGCCGGCGGCTCTTGCGGTTGATTGTGAAGCGGTCCGGGTCGTTGCCCTCCTGGCGGATCAGCTCGGGCAGAATCCTCCGCCGAGCGTTGATGAACCAGTTGCAGACCTGGCGAGGAAGGTCATTCGGTGGTCAGACAGAACGCGCAACATCATCTCAGCTTCAGAGAAGTGTCTGAACGCGTCAAAACGGCGTCAAAACGGCGTCAAAACGGCGTCAAAACGGCGTCAAAACGGCGTCAAAACGGCGTCAAAACGGCGTCAAAACGGTGTCAGTAGGGTGCCAGTAGGTGGCAGTAGGTGGCAGTAGGGTGGCAGTAGGGTTTCAGTAGGGTGTCAGTAAGGTGGCAGTAGGGTGCCAGTAGGGTGGCAGTAGGGTGTCAGTAGGGTGTCAGTAGGGTGTCAGTAGGGTGTCAGTAGGTGTCAGTAGGGTGTCAGTAGGGTGTCAGTAGGGTGTCAGAAGGGTGTCAGTAGGGTGTCAGTAGGGTGTCAGTAGGGTCTCAGTAGGGTGTCAGTAGGGTGTCAGTAGGGTGTCAGTAGGGTGTCAGTAGGGTGCCAGTAGGGCGTCAGTAGGGTGTGAGTAGGGTGTGAGTAGGGTGTCAGTAGGGTGTCAGTAGGGTGTCAGTAGGGTGTCAGTAGGGTGTCAGTAGGGTGTCAGTAGGGTGTCAGTAGGGTGTCAGTAGGGTGTCAGTAGGGTGTCAGTAGGGTGTCAGTAGGGCGTCAGTAGGGCGTCAGTAGGGTGTGAGTAGGGTGTCAGTAGGGTGTCGACCGTTCATCACCGGAGCGACAGGCCAGCGCTGAGCGGGCGTCACGCTGGAGCCAGCCGGCTTCAGGGTAACTCCCGCTCAGAGAGCGGCGACAGAGGAGTGTCAAAAGAGCGTTCAGCCGTCAGGTGGTATCAGCGGGACGACAGCCGAGTGTTGAGAACTCATACGTCATCAGACAGCTTTCCAGGGTGGCAAGTTAGACTGCACGCCAGTCGCCAACTTTGTCACCAGAGTTCACTGTTCAGGGAAAGCGGGCCGTGGCCGTGGCCGGGCCGTGCTGCCGTGGCCGTAGGAGTTGAGCGTCATGACCGCGAGCTGGTTATTCGGAATTCGAGGCCTGTTCGCTGACCTTCGCCGCTGCCGCTGTACTGCCGGCCCCTGACATTTGCATAGTGCGAAAATCGCCAGTGCACTTTGACGATGGCCAGTGCGCTGGGGTGCGAGACGGGTAACGTATAACAGAGGACTGATTATAGAGCCGATATAGCTACATATGCGGACACTGCAGGCTTTTGATGGAAACGGTAATGTGGTATGAATTTTAAACGGTGTGATTCTGATTAAACTTGCATACAAAAATACTGCACCAGAATTCCCGGATAATGTAACAGGCTTGCAAGGAGAATGATATGCTTTTAAGGGTGCATTGACTGGGTGGTTGTGATCAAGGTCAAAAGACAGATTTCAGACCGCGGTATTTGCCAGATTCGATCATTGAATCCTCAACATTATACAGCCTCTCGGAATTGCATTGAAACAGATAATGGAAAATTCCTCTTAATATATATATATATATATATATATATATATATATATATATATATATATATATATATATATATATATATATAATATATATATATATATAATATATATATATATATATATATATATATATATATAATATATATATATATATATATATATATATATATATATATATATATATATATTATATATATATATATATATATATATATATATATATATATATATATATATATATATATATATATATATATATATATATATATATATTTAGCAGTCTAACTTATGCACCCAACTACGGCCTAGTTAGTGGTTGCGACCCTCAATTTATGTAAATTGGTTCATGTAATTTCAACATTAGGAGTTTTGTTTTTGTTTTATCTCTGGCTGTATGTAACACTAGGCTTAAGCTTATCATTAAAAAATAAACTTTTTTTCAAAAATTATCATCATAAAACAATGCAAAAAATGCCAATGAAATCGTAAGTTCACTTATGCACCCAACGGCGACCTATTTAGTGTCGGCGATTTGATTCATTGACCAATCAGGGACGTTGTCACGCTTCTTGGCGCACTTACTTCATTTCTGGCCCTATGACTTGTTTACAAATCAGCATTCAAACCAGAGATAGTGATGGATCATACTGTTCGTCACCATATGTAAGTACATATTTGTTTCTAATTTCCCAAAATGTAATTGTCAAAATAGAAAAAGTTGTTATTTCACTTTTAAATTGAGATGCGATCAATTTGATACCATGCATGTGTAATACCAGTTAGGCACCGTAGTTGGCGATGAACGAGCGAGCGCGACCGAAACGTATGGTGAATTTCATCTCGATCGGGCAAGTAGTTCCTGAGATACAAAAAGGGTGAGCAAAAAAGGGTGAGTTGCGGAGTTTTTGCGAGAAAACACTTTTAAACACCCCTCACGCGGCACGCACCACGCGCAGTGGTAGTCAACCACGTGAGTCGGCACTGGTCTCAAACAGGGTAGGTTGGGTGGGGCTGCTCAGCAAAGAAGCCCGCTTGTCAATCGGACATGCGGTTGCAGAGATATTAGCTTCTCAAAAGCGTCGCCACGGGCCGGGTCGGGCCGGGCCGCTCATATTCAGATTGTTTCCATATACCACGGAAGGACGAGCGAGCGAGCGCGCTTGCTCGTAAAAATAATCCAGATATATAAATCAAAAGGTCATTATTTCTCTTTAAGCTTCAGGCGTGCCAAAATCTGACGTCTCGCCAATCCAATTCTACGCCACGCGAAGACAATTATGATTAATAAAATCTCAGGACCGCGGTGATGATTTACTCGGCCATGAGTACCGAGTAAATCAGAGTTGCACCGGAACTGACGGTCATAAGTTAGCAGGCCACTTCGGTGCAGATCCTGATAGAAATATTGTCCGGGGATGAATGAGGTAGGTGTCTGCCAGTTGAGGCCGGCCAGCACTCATATTGGGCAGTTGGCACTGCGGAGCGGATTGCGTGCCAAGACCCGAGACAGCTTGGCGATACTTAACTGCCTCGAGTCAGGGACAGTTAGACGGTGAGACGGTGAGACAGTGAGACAGTGAGACAGTGAGACAGTGAGATAGTGAGTGAGACAGTGAGACAGTGAGACAGTGAGATAGTGAGACGGACAGTGAGCATGATATCAGGTCCCTGGACAAGAAGCCCTCTCAGAGAGATTACTGTTACCAGAGGCTTGCACTGTGTGGGTGACATTAGCCCTTTATTACTTTTTTAAGATAAGACTCTCGAATTGTGAGTCCCGAAAGCATGCTTAAACGAAATTAAGTGTCTCGTCGCCCCCGTAATGCGTTTCGTAATCAGCACCTGTCCCAGAGGATTCCAGCAGCACAGCAGCACAGTGCCAGGATTCCAGCAGCACAGTACCAGCACAGCACCAGGATTCCAGAGGATTTCAGCAGCACAGTACAACACCAGATTTAACCAAATCGACCAAGCAAATGACCAGTATGTGAGCATCAGGTGGTGGTCTCAGCATCAGCCCAACAAGGAATGCCGACCGTATCAGGGTATATCGCGATCAATAATAAGCAATGACATTAATTGTGTGCGGTGATAATTGTCTATATTTGTATGATATACCTGCAACACAGTGAGGTTGGCCTGCACGGCCAACTCGGCCTTCTGATCGTCGTTCGGGTAGGCGTTGTAGCGGTGCTCGAACAGCCAGCTCTTCAGCACCTTGATGGCGTCCTTGGGCAGGTTGCCGCGCCGCCGTTTGGCGTCGCCGCCGTCGTCACCTCCACCCGGTGACGGAGGCCCTCTGGCGCCCGCTGAAACAAAACAAACGTCATCACCGTCAGCACGTGACAATGACGGCATTTATAACACCGACAGTCACGTGCTTTTGGGGGAATTGTGGTACAGCAAGTGCAAGGAATAAGCGTTTCAAAATTGTGTTCGCATCTCCAAAAATCGAAGACGTGAAAAAACATTTGTAACGTGCCGTCTTCTCCCCGCGGCGTATCGATTCGAATATCGGCTCTGGCCTGAAGAGGATTCAGCGGCGGCGTCTTGGGTTCCAGCCCAGCCACACATTGTCTGTTTACCTTTGTCCGGGACACCTGCGACCGATGACAGCGCCTAGTGATGGCCGGCCAGATGGTTCAGCCGGAGCCCGGACTTCAACTTGTGACTTATGACCTGATTGACCTGACTTGTGAGAAATATGCTTTCATAAGAATGCAGAAAAGAAGATCAGAAATGAGTTTATCAAATTAATGACAAGATATGGCTTCATCCTCCGGTGTTCATAATTTCACAGCGGCGCTTAGGGAAGACTTCCATGTCCGATCTTGACAACCTATCATGATATTAGCCTTCAGAATTGCAGATATATGAGTCTAGCTTATCGAGAGAGATGTACTAACCATCGCTCAGCAGTGTGATCTTGTGCCAAGGTAAATTTGAATTGTTGTTTCATGCCGCTATGAAACCCCGAGAAGTCCCAGCCAGGCCAGGTGTATGGCTCATAAGAAACCTTCGTCCAAACTCAAACATTTTGCTACGTGAAAACAATTCAACTAAATAATGTATTTCAACCTTCAAACCAATTAATCAACCGCAATCCAATGTCTAATTTTTACGTTTATATCATATTATTGCATCTCAGCCTTCCAACTAAGCAGAGTCGTTAACGTTTGATAATAAAACGTTTTTTTCAAACATTTTACATTGTGTAAAGAAATAAACCTGTAGTAATTATACCACAGCATTAACTTTAAAATATGAAAATAATCATTAATAGCAATTAAATAATAATTAATAGCAATTAAATAATAATTAATACAATTAATTAGCTACCCTACGATAACTAAGCATATACGGTATTTATGCACTATTTTTACGTACAGGGTGATCGCGAATGAATGACCCAAAAATAAACAATTCACGCGCAAAGGTAAAATAATATTGTTCATAAGCATGTGCAGAAATGCATTGCATACATTTGGACATTTTGTGTAATTACCATTTTGAACACGTAGGTGAACTTCTTTAGCCACAACGATCAATTCTCTCCCAGGAGCCCTGTTCGGCACTTTCAGTCCAACAGCACGTTTACCAAGAACAGGCCAGTTGGATTATGCGAAATCATGAGGAACTGAAGTCGATGGGTGGGGGGTTGGAAATCGTTTC
Source organism: Chirona hameri (assembly GCA_036785665.1). Classification (NCBI taxonomy): domain Eukaryota; kingdom Metazoa; phylum Arthropoda; class Thecostraca; order Balanomorpha; family Balanidae; genus Chirona; species Chirona hameri. Next base: position 54,243 of record JAXIVJ010005849.1, read on the forward strand.
GGCGACAGTTTCATCCACCATCCGGCGACACGGAGGCCCACTGTCACTTGAGAGAAGCGTGTCACTGTCACGTGAGAGAAGCGTGTCACTAGCTTGGCATGGGATAAGCGGCAGTTTGTGGAAAGTCCTCAAAAAGAAGCTCACAGACAGACGCCTTGATGTCTTGTTCTAGACTGGCGGTCGGCACAGGAGACGGAGCCAAAGCTTCCATTTTAGGATCTTTCTGATGATACTCCAAGCTGTTGCGTTCCCATTTCAAGCTCGCGAAACGTTCCTCTCACGTGACAGTTTGGTTGCTGCTTCTTCTTTTTTAACTTTATCGACTTCATCTGCAGTCACCTTGGTTGTTCCCATGGGGGACCAGAGGCTTCGACAAGGCTGTCTGCTTGATACGTTGAAGCAGTCTGTCAAAAGCCTTCCGTTTCGGTACCTTCCCTGCAGTGTGTGAAGTGAATGGAACGTGCCAAAGCGCCTCCCAAACCCCACCCGCCTACTTCAGTTCCTCATGCTATCGCACAATCCAACTGGCATGTTCTTGGTAAACGTGCTATTGGGCTGAAAGTGCCGAACAGGGCTCTTGGGAGATAATTGCTCGTTGTGACCAGAAAAGCTTACCTCCGTGTTCAAAATTGTAAGAAAACAAAATCACCAAATGTATACAGGCTGTGTCATCAAAGACACTTTTTTTTCTTGATCACACTCTTCACCTAAAATGATCGTGCCCCGAGACAACCATACTATATCAACCAGTAAAATGCCTTTTTGGGCGAGGACCGAGCGGGCGCGGTGTGGCAAAGGCGTTTTACTGACCTACAATTAAATTGTTCATGATCTCCTTTCTGGAATTCGCCAAAAGGGAGTACGTCCTGAACGCTGCATGCTTACCGTGCCGTACCGTATATTGTCGAAATTTAGACAGGCAATCGCCTGTGGGTACCGTTCTCTCCGAGCACGTAACAAGAAACAGCTTGGCATCAGCCTGGTCAGGAATGACATAGATCATGGAGGACCAGTGCGCGTCGAGGCTGGCTTTGGACAGGTTAACCGTTTGGGCAGAGACGACAGATTCAGGGAAGGAGTTCCGGTTGTTGACCGCCCTTACGCCGAGGGTATTTCGTATTGCACTTGACTCGGCTCGCGGCTTCCTCAGTTTCCAGCGATGACCTCTCGCAGCTCCAGAGGGTGCGGGCGTGAAGAAGATGTCTGGTTGCATGTCCATCCCTCCATGGAAGAGTTGGTAGAGCAGGATCATGTCACCTCGCCTTCGTATGTAGTACAATGACGGCAGCTTGAGTAGTCGGAGACGCTGGGTGTATGGTTCATGCTTGCTTGCTTGCTGCATGCATGCTTCATCGTATAAATTAATGCTTAGATCCATAAAGCCATTTTTGATCAATAATTATTTGTGTTCATTTCGACGTTTGCGTGTGCCACGCGCTGGGCACCCCTATCAGAACGCATCATACCAAAATCAAAATTGGTCTGATGGTCCTATCCAATGGTGAAAACCCGATCTCAATCGGAGCAGTGGTTGCAAAGTTGTTAGTTTCCGAAAAGCGGCTGTACGGCCGGGTCGGGGCGGGTCGGGCCGGGTCAAATGTAAATGTGTCTAGTAAGTTGACGAGAAACCTCACGGGCGCTTCGCGCCATTTCGGTAATACAAGTGTCGACAAATCCAAATTCATCCTGCCGTTTAGGTTCACAGAGCAAAATTAGCTTCAGGCGTTGAAGTTCCAGTCTAGGCGCGCTTCCATGGCATTCTTCGTCGTTCTTATAAGTCGGTAAATGTTTCGTTTCACTTATTCGTGCTCACATTGAGCTGTTTGATTTGAGCTGTGGCACGTTTATCTTCTTTCAACTCTGAAATTGCCGCAAAAAAAATACTTTCAATTTGCATGTATTAAAAGTAAGAGGAAGCGAACACCAAATCTTAATAGGTTTCGCTTCGTTTTGGGAAGTAACATTGCTGGTGTAATAAACATCGTATTAAACATAGTAAACACTGTTTATCCTTGATCTACAACTTATTTCCAGACATTCAGTGCTGTGCTACACCTACCTCTCCGTGCATAATTGCTTACGCATACTGGTTTGTATGCGAATGCACGTTCACACCTATCTGTGCGCTCGGTTTCCGTGTAAACGGTGAAAAGAACTAGGCACAGCCGCACATCAAGCTACCGAGATGTTTTGAGTGCTGAAGTGCCAACAGTGAAGGAGGGTAATAATGTCTGAACGGAAAACACCGCCTGCATCATCACTGGCTACCTGCGATTGACTAAGATAGACGTCATGCTGGCGGAAGATGAGCTCCCACGCTGTCACTTCGGACGCTGCAGCTGGCCGGCACCGAGCACCATTGTATAGATCAGCCCGCTCTCTTCTGCTGCTCTGGGCATACATGGCATAAAACAGGGCATGTACGGAGATCACGGAGACCGCCAGACCACCACTGAAGACTGCAGACGAGTGCGTGGTACTCCAATACAGCCCTGTTGAGGCGGTGGGGCCAGAGGCTGGCGGATGAGGCCGGTGTGGGTGGATGAGGCCGGTGTGGGCGGATGGGCTACCGGCGGAGCCGCTGGCGCTCTTCTCTATTAATGTCGCCCACCTTGGTCTGAACGTGGCGACATCATCGTTTGGCGTAAATCTACCTACGTTCTCGTATCTCTCTGCGTTCGCAGACCGCGGTACAAACACCGCGGTCCTGTGTCTGGAGGGGCGGCCGCCGCTGACTAGTCAGACGCGGCTTTCGACCTGGCCTATGCCGGACGACCGCAGGGGGGGGGGGGGGTCGGATGGCCGCGCTCAGGCGCTCCTCGGAGAGAGAACAGTGGAGCCCATTTGGTGTTCCGGGCCGCTTGTCGGGAGGCAACGGAGGGCCGGGTGGATCGCACCTCTCACCTCGAAATCCGATTTGACAGACGACCTCCTCCAGTAGGCGCGCTCCACCGCAAGTTTGTCCAGAGTTGGTACCGTTATTTGATGGGCGCGCGCACGCCGCCGCCCTTGACTAGTCATGTATGTATTTTTGCCCAAAAAAATGTTCACGCCAATAACATTTTTAGAGATCCGCACCATACGCAATGCGACGCATCGATGAGAATGCATATCCAGGGCATAAGACGCGCAATTTATTTCAGAGTTTCAGGTGTTGAAGCTAAAAAAAAATATTCGAAGATGATATAGCTGATTCCAAACTGGTGTCGCTGGTTCCAAAGTTGGTATGGCCCATGCCATACCTGTCATACTGCATTCTCCATCCTTGTAACGCGCCTTTTCATCCGTTTTGTTTGGCCCTTTCAACGCTTGGGAAGGGAAGGGACCCTTCAAACACACGGGAAGAGGCCCTTTCGAGGCGCCGACCCCCCTCCCCCTGGACGAAATCCTGGCTACGTGCCTGTTTCAAGTTAAGGTTTATAAGCGTTCCACGCTTATAACGGTCGGTACTCACAAGTACTTGGTAACCTATTCACTGTCCGAGCGAAAATTAGCCTGCCTACGCATTGTTATTTACCATGAAGGCATATAATATGTTTCAAGTACTCTATCTTTTGCGAATATGTACCAAACTTCTATGAACAATCAACAAGCATTTGAAAAGGGCATTTAAATCGGCAGTTTAGCTTGGCCCCGGACGGCGAACTATTTAGTGTTCACGACTTTTTTTTACAAATAAATTATATGTTTTTCCCATCAATTTGCAACAAACAGTTATGTAATATACTACAATGCACACATGAAACGTTTATCTAAACCGTTTATCCATAATCAATCAATAAACGTTTCAGAAAACCGTGATGCATTCCGCGGCTTAACTTGGCCAAGGACGGCGACGTATTTAGTGTATGCAATTTGTTTCATTGACCAATCAGGGATGTTGTCACGCTTCTTGGCGCACTTACTTCATTTCTGGACCTATGACTTGTTTACAAATCAACATTCAAACCCGAGATAGTGATCGATCATACTGTTCGTCACCATATGTAAGTACATATGTATTTATTTCACATCATTTAATTTGTGAAATTTAAAAAATGTTATTTCACTTTTATATTGAAACACGATCAATTTGAAACCATAATGTGTCACAGAAAAATGCAGATAATTTTAAAAAACGGTGAATATTTCACTTTAATGCATGTTATTGTTTTTATGTAGTTTGTCTCAGCTGGAAGCGGCATATACTTTTTACATCTCCATTCAGCTGAACGTTCCTAAAACTATGCATACTAATTACTAGGGTATAATCACGGTAAAACTATTGAATGTGTTACTCATTATTGGGACACAGTCAATGCGCACGTGTGCTCCCGTACCGTTTCATATTTCAAACCTGTTTTAGCTTTACCAGAGCGCGGCGCCAGCTCGGTCATCGCCCAAAAAGGCGTTTTACTGGTATAATATTGTGGCCTAAATCCGAGAAGATATCATTTCGCGGCATTGGGGGGGGGGCGCTTTGCCCGAGAGGGCGCCCTGGGTTTCTTTGCTCCCCCCCCCCCCCCCCCCCCCCCCTGTAAGATCAATAAAATTACATTTATATATGTTTGTACATTAATTTTCGTACCACGGTTTTGATTGCATCATAAGGAAATGAGACCTCCCTGCAGCCCCAAAGGAACCGTCTAGACCGGTTCCATCAATTACAGCTGCAGCAGCAGGGAAAATTGGTCCTACCGACGGCTTGGCGCCTTTACAACTGTTCCCGCTCGGGTTGACCCGGGAGAATGAGGTCACGGTCTGGGCATGGAACGTTATCCAAGGCCGTTAGCAGCGGACAGGCGGACAGGCGGACAGGCGGACAGGCGGACAGGCGGACAGGCGGACAGGCGGACAGGCGGACAGGCGACAGGCGGACAGGCGGACAGGCGGACAGGCGGAAAGGCGGACAGGCGGACAGGCGGACAGGCGGACAGGCGGACAGGCGGACAGGCGGACAGGCGGACAGGCGGACAGGCGGACAGGCGGACAGGCGGACAGGCGGACAGGCGGAACCGGGGTGGCCCGAGCAGACAGGCGGACAGGCGAGGAGATAGGGCGACGGACCGAGCTCGGCTGTCGTGCATACCGACTCAAACGCACCGCAACCGACCGTGAACCGCAGCGCTCAGAACAGGGACCGGGACCGCGAACCGCAGCGCTCAGAACAGGGACCGGGACCGTGAACCGCAGTACTCAGCACAGGGACCGGGACCGCGAACCGCAGCGCTCACCACAGGGACCGGGACCGCCCCGCAGCGCTCACCACAGGGACCGGGACCGCCCCGCAGCGCTCAGCACAGGGACCGGGACCGCCCCGCAGCGCTCACCACAGGGACCGGGACCGCGAACCGCAGCGCTCACCACAGGGACCGCCCCGCAGCGCTCACCACAGGGACCGCCCCGCAGCGCTCACCACAGAGACCGCCCCGCAGCGCTCACCACAGAGACCGGGACCGCCCCGCAGCGCTCACCACAGAGACCGGGACCGCCCCGCAGCGCTCACCACAGAGACCGGGACCGCCCCGCAGCGCTCACCACAGGGACTGGGACCGCCCCGCAGCGCTCACCACAGAGACCGGGACCGCCCCGCAGCGCTCACCACAAGGACCGGGACCGCCCCGCAGCGCTCACCACAGGGACCGGGACCGCCCCGCAGCGCTCACCACAGGGACCGGGACCGCCCCGCAGCGCTCACCACAGAGACCGGGTCCGCCCCGCAGCGCTCACCACAGGGACCGGGACCGCCCCGCAGCGCTCACCACAGGGACCGGGACCGCCCCGCAGCGCTCACCACAGGGACCGGGACCGCCCCGCAGCGCTCAGCACAGGGACCGGGACCGCCCCGCAGCGCTCACCACAGGGACCGGGACCGCCCCGCAGCGCTCACCACAGAGACCGGGTCCGCCCCGCAGCGCTCACCACAGAGACCGGGTCCACCCCGCAGCGCTCACCACAGGGACCGGGACCGCCCCGCAGCACAGGGACCGGGACCGCCCCGCAGCACAGGGACCGGGACCGCCCCGCAGCGCTCACCACAGGGACCGGAACCGCCCCGCAGCGCTCACCACAGGGACCGCCCCGCAGCGCTCACCACAGGGACCGGGACCGCCCCGCAGCGCTCACCACAGGGACCGGGACCGCCCCGCAGCGCTCACCACAGGGACCGCCCCGCAGCGCTCACCACAGAGACCGGGACCGCCCCGCAGCGCTCACCACAGGGACCGGGACCGCCCCGCAGCACAGGGACCGGGACCGCCCCGCAGCGCTCACCACAGGGACCGGGACCGCCCCGCAGCACAGGGACCGGGACCGCCCCCGCAGCGCTCACCACAGAGACCGGGACCGCCCCGCAGCGCTCACCACAGGGACCGGGACCGCCCCGCAGCGCTCACCACAGAGACCGGGTCCGCCCCGCAGCGCTCACCACACGCAGCGCTCACCACAGGGACCGGGACCGCCCCGCAGCGCTCACCACAGGGACCGGGACCGCCCCGCAGCGCTCAGCACAGGGACCGGGACCGCCCCGCAGCGCTCACCACAGGGACCGGGACCGCCCCGCAGCGCTCACCACAGAGACCGGGTCCGCCCCGCAGCGCTCACCACAGAGACCGGGTCCACCCCGCAGCGCTCACCACAGGGACCGGGACCGCCCCGCAGCGCTCACCAAAGGGACCGGGACCGCCCCGCAGCGCTCACCACAGGGACCGCCCCGCAGCGCTCACCACAGAGACCGGGACCGCCCCCGCAGCGCTCACCACAGGGACCGGGACCGCCCCGCAGCACAGGGACCGGGACCGCCCCGCAGCGCTCACCACAGAGACCGGGACCGCCCCGCAGCGCTCACCACAGGGACCGAGACCGCCCCGCAGCGCCCAGCACAGGGACCGGGACCGCCCCGCAGCGCTCACCACAGGGACCGGGACCGCCCCGCAGCGCTCACCACAGGGACCGGGACCGCCCCGCAGCACAGGGACCGGGACCGCCCCGCAGCACAGGGACCGGGACCGCCCCGCAGCGCTCACCACAGGGACCGGGACCGCCCCGCAGCGCTCACCACAGGGACCGAGACCACCCCGCAGCGCTCACCACAGGGACCGGGACCACCCCGCAACGCTCACCACAGGGGACCGGGACCGCCCCGCAGCGCTCACCACAGGGACCGGGACCGCCCCGCAGCGCTCACCACAGGGACCGGGACCACCCCGCAACGCTCACCACAGGGACCGGGACCGCCCCGCAGCGCTCACCACAGGGACCGGGACCGCCCCGCAACGCTCACCACAGAGACCGGGACCGCCCCGCAGCGCTCACCACAGAGACCGGGACCGCCCCGCAGCGCTCACCACAGGGACCGGGACCGCCCCGCAGCACAGGGACCGGGACCACCCCGCAACGCTCACCACAGGGACCGGGACCGCCCAGCAGCGCTCACCACAGGGACCGGGACCGCCCCGCAGCGCTCACCACAGAGACCGGGACCGCCCCGCAGCGCTCACCACAGGGACCGGGACCGCCCCGCAGCACAGGGACCGGGACCGCCCCGCAGCGCTCACCACAGGGACCGCCCCGCAGCGTTCACCACAGGGACCGGGACCGCCCCGCAGCGCTCACCACAGAGACCGGGACCACCCCGCAACGCTCACCACAGGGACCGGGACCGCCCCGCAGCGCTCACCACAGGGACCGCCCCGCAGCGCTCACCACAGAGACCGGGACCGCCCCCGCAGCGCTCACCACAGGGACCGGGACCGCCCCGCAGCGCTCAGCACAGGGACCGGGACCACCCCGCAGCACAGGGACCGGGACCGCCCCGCAGCGCTCACCACAGGGACCGGGACCGCCCCGCAGCGCTCACCACAGAGACCGGGACCGCCCCGCAGCGCTCAGCACAGGGACCGGGACCGCCCCGCAGCGCTCACCACAGAGACCGGGACCGCCCCGCAGCGCTCACCACAGGGACCGGGACCGCCCCGCAGCACAGGGACCGGGACCGCCCCGCAGCGCTCACCACAGGGACCGGGACCGCCCCGCAGCGCTCACCACAGGGACCGGGACCGCCCCGCAGCGCTCAGCACAGGGACCGGGACCACCCCGCAGCACAGGGACCGGGACCGCCCCGCAGCGCTCACCACAGGGACCGGGACCGCCCCGCAGCGCTCACCACAGGGACCGGGACCACCCCGCAACGCTCACCACAGGGACCGGGACCGCCCCGCAGCGCTCAGCACAGGGACCGCCCCGCAGCGCTCACCACAGGGACCGGGACCGCCCCCGCAGCGCTCACCACAGAGACCGGGACCGCCCCGCAGCGCTCACCACAGAGACCGGGACCGCCCCGCAGCGCTCACCACAGGGACCGCCCCGCAGCGCTCACCACAGGGACCGGGACCGCCCCGCAGCACAGGGACTGGGACCGCCCCGCAGCGCTAACCACAGGGACCGGGACCGCCCCGCAGCGCTCACCACAGGGACCGGGACCGCCCCGCAGCACAGAGACCGGGACCGCCCCGCAGCGCTCACCACAGGGACCGGGACCGCCCCGCAGCGCTCACCACAGGGACCGGGACCGCCCCGCAGCGCTCACCACAGGGACCGGGACCGCCCCGCAGCGCTCACCACAGAGACCGGGACCGCCCCGCAGCGCTCACCACAGGGACCGGGACCACCCCGCAACACAGGGACCGGGACCGCCCCGCAGCGCTCACCACAGGGACCGGGACCACCCCGCAACGCTCACCACAGGGACCGGGACCGCCCCGCAGCGCTCACCACAGGGACCGGGACCGCCCCGCAGCGCTCACCACAGAGACCGGGACCGCCCCGCAGCGCTCACCACAGGGACCGGGACCACCCCGCAACACAGGGACCGGGACCGCCCGCAGCGCTCACCACAGGGACCGGGACCGCCCCGCAACGCTCACCGCAGGGACCGGGACCGCCCCGCAGCGCTCACCACAGGAACCGGGACCGCCCCGCAGCGCTCACCACAGGGACCGGGACCGCCCCGCAGCGCTCACTACAGGGACCGGGACCGCCCCGCAGCGCTCAGCACAGGGACCGGGACCGCCCCGCAGCACAGGGACCGGGACCGCCCCGCAGCGCTCACCACAGGGACCGCCCCGCAGCGCTCACCACAGGGACCGGGACCGCCCCGCAGCGCTCACCACAGGGACCGGGACCGCCCCGCAGCGCTCACCACAGAGACCGGGACCGCCCCGCAGCGCTCACCACAGGGACCGGGACCGCCCCGCAGCGCTCACCACAGAGACCGGGACCGCCCCGCAGCGCTCACCACAGGGACCGCCCCGCAGCGCTCACCACAGAGACCGGGACCGCCCCGCAGCGCTCACCACAGGGACCGGGACCGCCCCGCAGCGCTCACCACAGAGACCGGGACCGCCCCGCAGCGCTCACCACAGGGACCGGGACCGCCCCGCAGCGCTCACCACAGAGACCGGGTCCGCCCCGCAGCGCTCACCACAGGGACCGGGACCGCCCCGCAGCACAGGGACCGGGACCGCCCCGCAGCGCTCACCACAGGGACCGCCCCGCAGCGCTCACCACAGAGACCGGGACCACCCCGCAACGCTCACCACAGGGACCGGGACCGCCCCGCAGCGCTCACTACAGGGACCGGGACCGCCCCGCAGCGCTCACCACAGGGACCGGGACCGCCCCGCAGCGCTCACCACAGAGACCGGGACCGCCCCGCAGCGCTCACCACAGGGACCGCCCCGCAGCGCTCACCACAGGGACCGGGACCGCCCCGCAGCACAGGGACCGGGACCGCCCCGCAGCGCTCACCACAGGGACCGGGACCGCCCCGCAGCGCTCACCACAGGGACCGGGACCGCCCCGCAGCACAGGGACCGGGTCCGTCCCGCAGCGCTCACCACAGGGACCGGGACCGCCCCGCAGCGCTCACCACAGGGACCGGGACCGCCCCGCAGCACAGGGACCGGGTCCGCCCCGCAGCGCTCACCACAGGGACCGGGACCGCCCCGCAGCGCTCACCACAGAGACCGGGACCGCCCCGCAGCGCTCAGCACAGGGACCGCCCCGCAGCGCTCACCACAGAGACCGGGACCGCCCCGCAGCGCTCACCACAGGGACCGGGACCGCCCCGCAGCGCTCACCACAGGGACCGCCCCGCAGTGCTCACCACAGAGACCGGGACCGCCCCGCAGCGCTCACCACAGAGACCGGGACCGCCCCGCAGCGCTCACCACAGGGACCGGGACCGCCCCGCAGCACAGGGACCGGGACCGCCCCGCAGCGCTCACCACAGGGACCGGGACCGCCCTGCAGCGCTCACCACAGGGACCGGGACCGCCCCGCAGCACAGGGACCGGGGCCGCCCCGCAGCGCTCACCACAGGGACCGGGACCGCCCCGCAGCGCTCACCACAGGGACCGGGACCGCCCCGCAGCACAGGGACCGGGACCGCCCCGCAGCGCTCACCACAGGGACCGGGACCGCCCCGCAGCGCTCACCACAGGGACCGGGACCGCCCCGCAGCGCTCACCACAGGGACCGGGGCCGCCCCGCAGCGCTCACCACAGGGACCGGGACCGCCCCGCAGCACAGGGACCGGGACCGCCCCGCAGCGCTCACCACAGGGACCGCCCGCAGCGCTCACCACAGAGACCGGGTCCGCCCCGCAGCGCTCACCACAGGGACCGGGACCGCCCCGCAGCACAGGAACCGGGACCGCCCCGCAGCACAGGGACCGGGACCGCCCCGCAGCGCTCACCACAGGGACCGCCCCGCAGCGCTCACCACAGGGACCGGGACCGCCCCGCAGCGCTCACCACAGAGACCGGGACCACCCCGCAACGCTCACCACAGGGACCGGGACCGCCCCGCAGCGCTCACCACAGGGACCGCCCCGCAGCGCTCACCAAAGAGACCGGGACCGCCCCGCAGCACAGGGACCGGGACCGCCCCGCAGCACAGGGACCGGGACCGCCCCGCAGCGCTCACCACAGGGACCGCCCCGCAGCGCTCACCACAGGGACCGGGACCGCCCCGCAGCGCTCACCACAGAGACCGGGACCGCCCCGCAGCGCTCACCACAGGGACCGCCCCGCAGCGCTCACCACAGGGACCGGGACCGCCCCGCAGCGCTCACCACAGGGACCGGGACCGCCCCGCAGCACAGGGACCGGGACCGCCCCGCAGCGCTCACCACAGGGACCGGGACCGCCCCGCAGCGCTCACCACAGGGACCGCCCCGCAGCGCTCACCACAGGGACCGGGACCGCCCCGCAGCGCTCACCACAGGGACCGGGACCACCCCGCAGCGCTCACCACAGGGTCCGCCCCGCAGCGCTCACCACAGAGACCGGGACCGCCCCGCAGCGCTCAGCACAGGGACCGGGACCGCCCCGCAGCACAGGGACCGGGACCGCCCCGCAGCGCTCACCACAGAGACCGGGTCCGCCCCGCAGCGCTCACCACAGAGACCGGGACCGCCCCGCAGCGCTCAGCACAGGGACCGGGACCGCCCCGCAGCGCTCCCCACAGGGACCGGGACCGCCCCGCAGCACTCAGCACAGGGACCGGGACCGCCCCGCAGCGCTCAGCACAGGGACCGGGACCGCCCCGCAGCGTTCAGCACAGGGACCGGGACCGCCCCGCAGCGCTCACCACAGAGCGTGCATCGGACCGCCATCTGTGCAGTTTCGTCGTAATCAATCGACTGCGGGTCGGGCCACGTGTGAGCGGCCTCGCAGCTGCTGAGCCACCCCGCCGGCGATCCTAGCCCCACTTAGTGCCCGTCACCGCCTCATACAGGTAAACGGGACGCCGGTGACGCGCCGTTTCCGGAGCCACGCCGCCGCCGCCAGCCCTCAGGTCCCCCGGCCAGCCCTCAGGTGCCCCGGCCAGTCCTCAAGTCCGCGGCCAGCCCTCAGGTCCCCCGGCCAGCCCTCAGGTCCCCCGGCCAGCCTTCAGGTCCCCCGGCCAGCCCTCAGGTCCCCCGGCCAGCCCTCAGGTCCCCCGGCCAACCCTCAGGTCCCCCGGCCAGCCCTCAGGTCCCCGGTCAACCCTCAGGTCCCCCGGCCAACCCTCAGGTCCCCCGGCCAGCCCTCAGGTCCCCCGGCCAGCCCTCAGGTTCCCCGGCCAGCCCTCAGGTGCCCCGGCCAGCCCTCAGGTCCCCCGGCCAGCCCTCAGGTCCCCCGGTCAGCCCTCAGGTCCCCGGCCAGCCCTCAGGTCCCCCGGCCAGCCCTCAGGTGTCCCGGCCAGCCCTCAGGTGCCCCGGCCAGCCCTCATGTCCCCCGGCCAGCCCTCAGGTCCCCCGGCCAGCCCTCAGGTCCCCCGGCCAGCCCTCAGGTGCCCCGGCCAGCCCTCAGGTCCCCTGGCCAGCCCTCAGGTCCCCCGGCCAGCCCTCAGGTCCCCCGGCCAGCCCTCAGGGCCAGCCCTCAGGTCCCCCGGCCAGCCCTCAGGTGCCCCGGCCAGCCTTCAGGTGCCCCGGCCGGCCCTCAGATCCCCGGCCAGCCCTCAGGTCCCCCGACCAGCCCTCAGGTCCCCGGCCAGCCCTCAGGTCCCCCGGCCAGCCCTCAGGTCCCCCGGCCAGCCCTCAGGTCCCCCGGCCAGCCTTCAGGTCCCCCGGCCAGCCCTCAGGTCCTCCGGCCAGCCCTCAGGTCCCCCGGCCAGCCCTCAGGTCCCCCGGCCAGCCCTCAGGTCCCCCCGCCAGCCCTCAGGTCCCCGGCCAGCCCTCAGGTCTCCCGGCCAGCCCTCAGGTCCCCCGGCCAGCCCTCAGGTCCCCGGCCAACCCTCAGGTCCCCCGGCCAACCCTCAGGTCCCCCGGCCAGCCCTCAGGTCCCCCGACCAGCCCTCAGGTCCCCCGGCCAGCCCTCAGGTCCCCGGACAGCCCTCAGGTCCCCCGGCCAGCCCTCAGATCCCCCGGCCAGCCCTCAGGTGCTCCGGCCATCCCTCAGGTGCCCCGACCAGCCCTCAGGTCCCCCGGCCAGCCCCCAGGTGCCCCGGCCAGCCCTCAGGTCCCCCGGCCAGCCCTCAGGTCCCCGGCCAGCCCTCAGGTCCCCCGGCCAACCCTCAGGTCCCCCGGCCAGTCCTCAGTCCCCCGGCCAGCCCTAAGATCCCCGGACAGCCCTCAGGTCCCTCGGCCAGCCCTCAGGTCCCCCGGCCAGCCCTCAGGTGCCCCGGCCAGCCCTCAGGTGCCGCGGCCAGCCCTCAGGTCCCCCGGCCAGCCCTCAGGTGCCCCGGCCAGCCATCAGGTGCCCCGGCCAGCCCTCAGGTCCCCGGCCAGCCCTCAGGTCCCCCGGCCAGCCCGCAGGTGTCCCGGCCAGCCCTCAGGTGCCCCGGCCAGCCCTCATGTCCCCCGGCCAGCCCTCAGGTCCCCCGGCCAGCCCTCAGGTCCCCCGGCCAGCCCTCAGGTCCCCCGGCCAGCCCTCAGGTGCCCCGGCCAGCCCTCAGGTCCCCTGGCCAGCCCTCAGGTCCTCCGGCCAGCCCTCAGGTCCCCGGCCAGCCTTCAGGTCCCCCGGCCAGCCCTCAGGGCCAGCCCTCAGGTCCCCCGGCCAGCCCTCAGGTGCCCCGGCCAGCCCTCAGGTCCCCCGGCCAGCCCTCATGTGCCCCGGCCAGCATTCAGGTCCCCAGGCCAGCCCTCAGGTGCCCCGGTCAGCCCTCAGGTGCCCCGGCCAGCCTTCAGGTGCCCCGGCCAGCCCTCATGTGTCCCGGCCAGCCCTCAGGTGCCCCGGCCAGCCCTCAGGTCTCCCGGCCAGCCCTCAGGTGCCCCGGCCAGCCCCCAGGTGCCCCGTCCAGCCCTCAGATCCCCGGCCAGCACTCAGGTCCCCCGGCCAGCCCTCAGCTGCCCCGGTCAGCCCTCAGGTCCTCCGGCCAGCCCTCAGGTCCCCCGGCCAGCCCTCAGGTCCCCCGGTCAGCCCTCAGGTCCCCTGGCCAGCCCTCAGGTGCTCCGGCCAGCCCTCAGGTCCCCGACCAGCCATCAAGTCCCCCGGTCAGCCCTCAGGTCCCCCAGTCAGCCATCAGGTCCCCCGGCTAGCTCTCAGGTCCCACGGCCAGCCCTCAGGTCCCCCGGCCAGCCCTCAGGTGCCCCGGCCAGCCCTCAGGTGCCCCGGCCAGCCCTCAGGTGCACCGGCCAGCCCACAGGTGCCCCGGCCAGCCCTCAGGTCCCCCGGCCAGCCCTCAGGTGCCCTGGCCAGCCCTCAGGTCCCCGGCCAGCCCTCAGGTCCCCGGCCAGTCGGCTCGGTGACGAGACGCTGCACTTGGGTCCTGCCTTGCGGCACTGCTGTGAGACAGCACAGCATGACGGCGGAACATAAATACGGCCAAGGAAAACTTAAACGGGCTCAGGAATCAAATACATGGCAAATGATCAATGAATCAATTAATGAATCAATAAAAATGAATAAACCAGTAAGGCGCCGTAGTCGGCGATGAACGAGCGAGCGCGAAATAAATGTATGGTGAATTTCAACCCGATCGGGCAAGTAGTTCCTGAGATACAAAAAGATGCGCGCGTGCGCACGTGCAGAGGCACCCCACCCATGACTTGTGGGTAGGCGGCGGCGGAGGGGTCCCTAACCACACACCAAATTTGAACACAATCGGCTCAGCTGTTCCTGATATGTAGAATAGGGTGTGCACGTGTGCACGTGCAGAAGCACCCCATCCCTGACTTGTGGGAACCTGGCGGTTGAGAGGTCCCTAACCACACACCAAATTTGAACATAATCGGCTCAGCCATCCCTGAGATATAGAATAGGGGTGCGCACGTGCAGAGGCACTCCACCCCTGACTTGTGGAAAGGCAACGGCTGAGAGGTCCCTAACCACACAGTACACACCAAATTATAACGCAATCGGTTCAGCCGTTCCTGAGATATAAAACAGGGGTGTGCACGTGCGCACGTGCAGAGGCACCCCACCCCTGACTTGTAGAAAATTGGCGGCTGAGGGGTCCCTAACCACACACCAAATTTGCACACAATCGGCTCAGCCGTTGCAGAGTTTTTGCGAGAAAACCCTTTTCAACACCCCGCACGCTTCACGCGCCACGCGCAGTGGTAGTCACCCACATGAGTCGCCACCGGTCTTAAACAGAGTAGGTTGGATGGGGCTGCTCAGAAAAGAAGTCAGCATGGCAATTGGACGTGTGGTTGCAGAGATATGAGCTTCTCAAAAGCGTCGCCACGAGTCGGGCCGGGCCGGGCCGCTCATATTCAGATTGTTCCCTTATACCACGGAAAAACGAGCGAGCGCTTCGCGCTCGCTCGTAATAATCAAATGAACAAATAATAGGTACCTATCTAATAAGGTATAAATTCATAGAGAGCAGACTTATGGATCTAAAATCGCAACAAAATGAAAAAACGAAACGAGAAAAAACGAAAAACTTCTCTTCTCGACATGTAGGTACATACATGACCTTCGCTATAATAACGTTTTTCTTTTCTATTTCTTCTAATGACATGGTATTAAGCATCAATGATGTGCAATTTTATTCAACTCAAAATTGTATCTGAACCCAAGATAAGGCAGCGGGTGCACTCACAGTGGCAGGGATGATGGCCACTAAGCGGTCGAAGTTGAAACCTTACAATCAGACATGTGCTCGGATCCCGAAAATGGATCCCGGAATCTAATCTCTGGGATATGGATCCCTGATCCACTGGGATCAAATATCCACCTTCACAATTTGGCGATGAATCCACTGGGATCATAGATCCACCTTAAACATTGGTCGACGGATCCGCCGGGATCCGAGATCGCAGACACCATTTTGCATTGGGATCCACTGGGATCCCAGATCCGCCATTATAGAGATGTGTATTTTCGGAACCCATAGTGAAATTGTCAGTACTTTCGATTCGTTGTAAAGGTCCCTCGTATGGTCGTTACTTTTAGTTAGATTTTGTCAAGAAATACTATAATTATGACATAATAAATAAGTCGGATCCTGTCGGACCCGTGATTTCTCAGGATCATATATCCACATGCATTTTGTATCATGGGATCCTGTGGATCCAAGATCTGTCGCTAAGTTTAATCGAGGAATCCACTGAGATCCAAGACCCACTGTTGTATTTTGTCGTGGGATCCAGTGGGATAATAGATCCAACATTGCGTTGTGTCGAGAGATCCTCTGGGATCATAGATCCTTCTTTGAGATCCATGCACATGTCTACTTACAATTTGCATGATTCGTTTGCAGCCACGCGTCCGTAAACCGCACAGATATGCTATATTGCCATGTTCAATAATAGCTAATGGAACGACGGATCTCTGAGCATATGTATCTACAAGAGACGTTGGACTGGAGGCTACCTGTTCTCTGGAACCGTCGGAGGCTACCTGTTCTCTGGAACCGTCGGAGGCTACCTATTCTCTGTAACCGTCGGAGGCTGCCGGTGCTCCGGCGGGGGAGCCCAGCCTCGGAGCCTCGGAGATGAACAGAGAACACCTGTCCCTCATCTCTCGGCCCGGACGGCACCCACCTGAACTCCGGCCGACTCCCGCAACGCGCTAAACCCAGTTTACACCGACAAAAACAGGCCCGCCGCCAGACACGCTGCAAAATACAGCGACGCGCGCGGCGAGTGCTGTTTTTGCTCGGTGTCCTCTGGCGTGTAGGGTTCGCGGGAGGGGCTGCCGCGAACAACACGCCATCAGCTGGAGACGACAGTCGAAATGTTGGCTGCCGGCTGCTGTTGTTGGCTGGCCTCCCTTAGTCCACTCCACAACAGGCCGCGGACAATCTCTCACCGCCAGCGATGAGGAAAGCCGTCAATGGTGTCAATTCCTGCCAGTGACCCGACGCATAGGTTCCGACGACAAGGCCTTGCCGCACTCTAATCTAAGCGACTTCGCCATTAAGGTCGCCAGAAGCTAGCGAAGAAAAAACTCAAACCGGTTTCACCATTGCAAATATATAACGCCATATA
>JAXIVJ010005850.1:0-62500 GCA_036785665.1 Chirona hameri
ATATATATATATATATATATATATATATATATATATATATATATATATATATATATATATATATTAAGAGTTCCAGGTCTTGAGCTTAAAAAATATTCCAAGTTGGTATAGCTGATTCCAAATTCGTGTCGCTGGTTCCAAAGTTGATGTGGCAGTTTGCTAACTCCAGTTCCTAAACGTTGGTATGGCCCATGCCATACCAACGTTTGGGGGGGAGTTTGTTTGGGGGGGAGTTTTTATCTCTACGACCGTTGCCGACAAGTGGTGCTCCTTCATGTCAAATTTTCTACCGATTCTCGACGCACACGCCCCGCTGCGGGATGTCAGGATTCGCAACCCCACCGCGCCTCCAGTCTCCGACCAGACTCGGTCGCTCATGGCCCAGCGCCGCGCAACCCTGCGCCAGGCAGGCAGAGGGTCCCCTGTGTACCGAGAACTCATCGAGCCGTCCGGTCCGCCATTCGCCGGGACACACGTTTAGCAATAGGCCAGCGCATACGCGAGCAAGGCGCGCACACAGTCTGGCGGAACATGCGAGCCGTCATAGGCGACAAAAAGGCGGCGCAAAAGGTTCAGCCACAGGTACCTGACGAAGACCTGAACGCGTTTTTTTGTGTCTGTGGGTCCCCGAGTTGCGGCAGAAATAGCCGCTGGTGGCGCGGCCCCGGCCCCTGCCTGCCGCCTTCCGCGAGTCGGTGCCTGCACATTATTCTTATCCCCTATTGACCTAGTCTCACTTACTCGAACCATCGCTACCATGCGTAACTCTCCAGCACGCGGTGCGGACGGAATCTGTATCCGAGTCATCAAAGCCGTCCTCCCTGCTATCGGTGAAGTCATCCTTCACATCGTCAACTCCTCACTTACCCTGGCCGAATTCCCCGACTCCTGGAAACATTCCATCATTCACCCGATCCACAAGTCTGGCGACCCATCTGACCCATCAAACTTCCGTCCAATCTCAATCATACCTGTCATCTCCAAAGTGGTAGAGCGGGTGGTGCAGAAGCAGCTCTACTCCTACCTATCCGACAATCATCTCCTCTCTCCTTCCCAGCACGGTTTCCGACCCCATCACTCCACAGAAACCGCGCTACTGTCCATCACCGATCGCATGCTTTCCGCCACCGATAGCGGGGAGATATCACTACTTTGCCTCCTCGACCTAAGTAAAGCTTTTGACGTCATCGACCACGACCTAACTCCTGAACAAATTGCAGCAGCATGGAGTTGACACCACATGGTTCCATTCTTACCTCCACGGACACACCCAAAGTGTGTCATCAGGCGCCGTGACCTCTCGACCACTCGCTAACACCATGGGCGTTTTTTCAGGGGTCGGCCCTGGGGCCTTTGTTGTTCAGCATCTTTGCTAACGACATGGCGTCGCTTTCTGAAGGCGGCGTGGTGCAGCACGCGGACGATACCCAGGTGCTTATCACCGGCAAAAAGGGCGACCTACCAGCGCTCATCTCCCGCCTGGAGCTAACTCTCGTCACACTGGATTCTTGGTTTCGCGCGAACGGCCTCAAAGTAAACACGGCAAAAACTCAGCTCATCGCTTTCGGTAGCCGCCAAATTTGCGCAATCTGCCACATTTCAGGTCACCTTCCGTGACGCAGCCCTCCAACCGTGAAGGAAGTCAAAAATCTGGGCATCACTTTTGATCAAACACTGTCGTGGGACGCTCATGTGTCCCACGTCAGCCGCAGCTGCATAGGCATCTTGGCCGGCCTCTCCATGCGCGCCACCTCTTACCTGATGGCATCATCACCACACTGGTCACTGCGCTGGTCCTCCCGCACGTCAGATACTGCATATCTGTATACGGCAATGGCACCCAGAAGAACCTGGACAAAATTCAAAAGATCTTAAACTATGCTGCTCGCACCATTTTCGGACGTCGCAAATTTGATCACGTGTCCGACCTGCGGGAAGGGCTAGGCTGGCTGACTGCCCACCAACTCGCTGACGCGGCCACGCTCAGCATGGCACACAAAATCATGGCGAATGGCGAACCGGACGTGCTCGCAGGCGCCTTCCGCACAAACAGCTCTGTCCGCGCCAGATCCACCAGGCAGGACCAGCAGCTGCACGTCCCCCACTCCAGAACTGAGGCCGGTAAGCGGAGGTTCTCCTGCAGGGCACCCGCCTGTACAACGGACTCCCACCTGACATCTCGCAGCTGGGGCCGCCAGCTTTCACGCGCGCGGTGAAACGACACCTCGGGTCCGCTACTACGGACGACTGATCTCAGTGACCCGTATGTGTCGTGATATATGTGAATGTTGGTGGTTTTAGGATTTAGGCTGTGCGACTGTGTGCTCTCTTTCACTGCATGTCTTACTCCCCCACTCGACCCGGGCTTAATAGCCACGCCAACTTGTGGATGTCCCGTGAAGTAAATACATACATACATACATGCCATACCTGCCATACTTCATTTTCCAGCCTTGAAACGTGCCTTTTCATGC
Source organism: Chirona hameri (assembly GCA_036785665.1). Classification (NCBI taxonomy): domain Eukaryota; kingdom Metazoa; phylum Arthropoda; class Thecostraca; order Balanomorpha; family Balanidae; genus Chirona; species Chirona hameri. The sequence continues at coordinate 2,475 of JAXIVJ010005850.1, forward strand.
GTTTTTTGTTTGGGGGGGGGGCCTTTTAGCGCTTGGGAAGGGGCCCTTTCAACGCTCAGGAAGGGGCCCTTTCGAGGCGCCGCCCCCCCCCCCCCCCCTGGACGAAATCCTGGCTACGTGCCCTGGCCATCACTCAGTCAAAAATGAAGATATTGCTTTAATATTTGGTATGGGTATTCTCCATACTCAGTTCTCTCACATATATTCCGGTTTTTGTAATATCTTCAAAAAATTTGATTTTGTGGGGATTTTTCAACAAACAAAAAAATGTAGGGGTCAAAAACTTTTCTTTTTTTAAATCCGAGATTGCCACTTTAAAGAGAATGCCATTTTGTATCTTTAGTGAATTGCGTTTGCAATTTGCTTTAAAACTCTGTTTTCTATTATTTCTAAAATATTTCTCATTTTTAGCCAACATGACGTCATCAAAACATGATTTTCTCCCAAACTACTCAACCAATTAAAAAAAAATGTACAGCCTACGTATAATTGTTGTAAACTCAGGTACAAGAAATTTCAGCAAGATGCACCTCATATGTAAAAAGTTATTCAAGAAAAACCTCAGGGGGGAGCCTGTCAGCCCCCCCCCCCCGTAGGGCAAGGGTTAATGCCGTGAGTCAAAAGGTGCTGGTATACGGAAATTTGTTTCAGTTGGTCCTGTGTTTGGCGTTGATGGCACCAATGGCGGTGGTTTAGTTATCTGCTGTCGAAGGCATCCCAGAGACTGAACTCTCCCATGTATAAACACGAAACTGGTGTGCAGCAAATTATTCTAAACGTGGCTTCCTTGCCATTGGCCATTCCGTGCAGACAGATCCAACGAAGGAAAACATCAACTTCTGTGTGGAAAGTAACTGAAAGTGACTGAAAAGCAACGACACCAATGTCATTGAGCTCCTTGGAAAGGCAAATGATTATCTTTGAACATTATTATACATTATTATAAAAAGCTGACGTAAGGACGAGTGAGTCGACTCGTTAGTCTGCCGCATCAATGTCATCATCGCATTCCGTTTTAAAAGCGCTTTCGTGCGGAGAAATCCTGTTAAAGTAAGCGGCGAGTGTTATTGACAGCTCTGTGAGTGCGGACTGCGGTTGTACGTCACGACCATTGACCTATATAAGTATAGACGAACTACTCGCTGTTTCGCCGCCCGGCAGCCGTTCGCGGTTGAAGCGACACTAGCGCCGCAGCGGAGAGGGGCATGAGTTAGCGCGGCAATGCTTTTGCTACAGCGTATGGGCGATATTTGACAATAATCACCGTGAACGTTCAATTTGAATATTGTTATTCCATGTTACTCATTATGAATGTCTATACGTCCTCAAACTTTTTCCAGTGCGCTACCTCACGCGGTTTTTGAGTTACAGGGCGACAAATATCGCCCTTCCGCCATAGCAAAAGCATTGCCGCGCTAACTCAATCCCTTCTCCGCTGCGGCGCTAGTGTCGCCTAGCGGGAACGGCTGCCGGGCGGAGTAGTTCGTCTTATATCACTATATGTGTCAATGGTTACGACTTACGTCATGCAGCACAGAGCAGCCAATACCGAACATGCGCGCAGTAGGACGCATTGTCTGGTGCTAAAGGCACCAGACAATGCGTTATTATTAACAGAGGATTAGATGACAAGACAAGATTATATGAAAAAGGAGAAGGATAGGAGAGAAATGAAATGGAACTTTTTTGCTTTTCATGTGTGCATTAGTTTTAAGGATACGCGATACTTTCATTCACAGACTCATTTCCTTGAATCTTTAATGCATTACCCCCTCATGATTATTGATGTCGTATTCATACGCTTAATGGGGGTCATATGGACACAGTCACCTTGTTTTTATCGATTAGTTATTATGTTTATCAACTGATGTTCGATGTTGATGTCTCAACTGCCCAAAATAAAATATCGCGTCAACTGCTACCAAAAATAGGCTCCGAGTAACAACAAGATGTGTTTTTGGGCCAGCAAAAGTCTACCGACCCCTGAGACCGACCGGCAACCGGCCGTCCAGCCAGGCGCATGCCGCTCAAGGTTTTAACTTTTGAAACTTTGACGAGCCTCAAGCACTCACAAAGTGGTAATTTCTGTGATGAATGTGCGAAGACTAGCTTATTTAACACCTCCGCATTCTATAAAAGAGATCTCCTGGAGCAGTTTCGTGACAAATTGGTCTGCAGTTTAAGCAAGAGATGAGGCAAGAGATGACCGTGGTCAGACACTCATTGTAAATGGAAATTGTTTTTATTTTATAAAATCAGAGCTAAAACTATGAAGACTATGATCCGCAACACCAGCGAGTATAGCGACACAATATCTCGGAATGGCGCGGTGCTAGCCCGATAGATAGGGTAGACCGGGGCAAAGCGCACGGGGCCCGATGGCAATATCTCGGAGCTGCAATGGTCTTGAGCAAAGACGACAGCGTCATCTTAGAGAGGGCGCAAAAATTGACTGGCGTCGGTCCTTCCGGTTCAGCATCACATCTGGAGACAACTCTGTGCAGACATCAGGTTTGTTCATAAATTTAATGTAAAATTTGAGCATTTTGAACATTGGTACTAACAGGAATAAACTCGTCACCGATGCGCAAGTTTCTGCCTATATCATTCATTATTTTATGATTTCATTATTGTGTTAATTAATTATATAATTATTGTATTCATTATATCATTCACTATTGTCCTTTGGTTTGCACACAATTCTGAACGCCTCAACAGCCATGCTCAGAGCAGGGTTGGACCGTACCAAGATGGCTGCTGCGGGGTAATACGGCACTTGGTTACCGGGACAAAGTGCCATTAGGACAAATTCAGTTAAATTAAATTAACAATACCAATGAGGATAAATTAAATGAAAACAGATAAAAGTGCAAACACGTCTAAGAAACGTTAAATAATCACAAAACACTGTATTCGTTAAATTATTTAATTATGAAAGGGGCGATTTACCCCAACCAGGCATGCACAGGAAGCGTTTTGCCCCAAGGCCCTTTGCTCAAGAGTTGGGGCAAAGCGCTCAATCTGCATCACTTAAGTTATCCTTGTTTTCACAGTTAATTAATTGTCCGACGGTTGAACGTGCATTGTTATTATAAGAAGAATTCATTAACGGTTCCTTTCAAAGGCATTATTTACCCAATCTGGGCTGCAATCGCTGGCATAATTACATTCGAAACTTGTCAACTCTGACACGTGTACCGAAATCTGTTCGTTCTTGTGCGACGAACGGTGATACTGTGCCGCAGGGCTTCTGAACATGCGATGCAGTCTATGTACACAGGGGCGATTGTGTTTCGAACGTTATTCAATGAACGAAAGGAATATCTACCAACTCTGTTCTGTAAAGTTAAGCGCCGAGCCAGTTTGAAGGCAGCGTGAACCTGAAACGCTAGTCGCGAGTATAATATAAACCGTACGGTCGGCTGCAACAGCTGGGTGACGTCAGCACATTAAGAGCATTAATGTGTCATTATTAGCATATCATCACATTAGCATGGCAAAACACTGGCAAGTTGGCGGCTATGCTATTAGCAACCTGAAGCGTTGCTTTCGCAGCGCTTAGATTTTAGTTTCGTAGTTAGGAGTTGCAAGCGGTGGGCTTGGCTGAATAAAGTTCACGTTCCACCGATAAATGTATCCCTGATCCCTGACCTGTATCGTATGCAGGATCGCTCTGACTAACCTGACGTGATGGCAGAAGTTAACCCTATTTGTAACAGGCTCCTGGCTACCCCTATTTGTAATAGGGGTGGGGGGGGCGAATTCCCCCCCTCCCCCCCTCCCCCGCCCGAGATCTCGAGATCTACCCGTCCGATTGTCACAAATCAAACAGCATATTATTCCCCTCAACACGATCTACATTTCTTTTAAAAAATCCGAAATTTTTTTATAGGGGGGGGGGGGGGGGGGGCAACAGGGGGGGCAAAAACTACACATTTTTGAGGTATTTGTGATCCAACACAGCTGTCATGGTTATCAACCGATGTTAACGCAACCAATGGGGATCGATAGAGAATGAATTGGAAATTAATATGTGGCCGTGGCTTTTTAAAATTCAGAAATCATAGGCGTGTGCAGGTCACTCAATATGGGGTGAAGTAAATCCGTAATAAAACCATTTTTTATGTTTGTTATTTTGATAAATGAAATGGTGTGTTATTGTTACATTAGACACAACAGTTATTAAGCATATTTTTTTGCCATAGGCGGTACCAGGTCAGTGAAAAAGGAAGGTAAAATAGGGACAATATTAATCGCAGGCAAGTTGCCACCAAGCACTATAAATAAGTTACTAATTGTAGATAGTTCCTTTTTGCATGTTGTACTTCATCATAGGCGTATCCAGCATCCAAACTGGGGAGGCGCAAGACCTTTTGATAGGTTTAGTATCCGCTATTATGATAATAACTAGTCAACAGTGACTATTTCCCTACAACTTCAATTCACATTGCTTACCCCCCTTTTTACCCTACCTGGACTCGCCTATTATCTTATAATCGTTCGTACAGTACCCTGTGGTGCATGTTTCATCTGAAAACTGCAGTATGTTATGTCATTGTAGGCCCTTGCAATAATATGACCCCCTTTCTTCCATTCCTGAGCGCGCCTCTACACAAACACGACTTAATTTCCTCTCCTGGCCTCATATGTGCATATATCATTATACACTAACCGTCTATTACGCCGTAATCGCTAGCATATCGTCATCACCATGCCAATCACCCCCTTTTCATGTGCCTGAACACGCCCCTGCAACTCTATATGTAATACATTATGCAAATAATGGAAGTAGAAGCTATCCTTTACATCTTGATAGCTATAAATGCCCCTTACATCGCTCTATTGGCTTCCCGCCAAGCATTGAATACTTCCTGGACCCCCCCCCCCCCCTTTACAAGCCCCTGAAACCGCCTCTGCCATGCAAATTGCATGATATTGCATTAACATCAGCTAATTTTCACTCGTTGCAATCACCGTAAACCGATGTAACTCCTTCATACTTGAGGCAGTTAGGGGGAAACTGTGAAGATCGCATTTCCGTATTATCGCCAAATGTCGCCGCAGAACCTTCCCAAAAACGTGCCCTGTAACAGCCTCTGTTCAGGTTAAGAACGCAAAATTTTGACTCCATCCATATGCGGAATTCAATTCTAGGAAAAGTCCCAAAATTTCATGGGTCTGGTCTTAGCCGTTCTGGAGATATCTGCGAAAAACATGGGGGGGGGGCGGAATCCGCCTCCCCCTGTTACAAATAGGGCCCTAAAACTAAAACGTTTTAGGGCCCTCGCCCTAAAACGACCCCCGCTGAGGTTTTCCTTGCATAACTTTTTAGACATGCGGCGTATCTTGCTGAAATTTTTAGTAGTAGCTAAGTATACAACAATTATACGTAGGCTGTTAAAATTTCTTTGAAATTAGTTGAGAAATTTGGGAAATAATGTTTTGATGCCGTCATGTTGGTGGAAAAACGACAAATGTTTGAATAATCGTAGAAAACAGAGTTTTGAAGCAAATTATAAACGCAATGACGCAAAGATATCGAATGTCATTTTCTTTAAAATGGCAATCTCGGATTTTCTAAATTTTGGGTTTTTGACCCCCAAAATGATCAAAAGGTGTTTTTTTTTTAAATCACCACAAAATCAAAATTATCTAAGATGTTAAAAAACAGGAATATATGTGAGAGAACTGAGTATGGACAATACTTAAACCAAATTTCAAAGACATATCTCTATTTTTGACTGAGTGATGGCTCCCTAAGTGTAAGAAATTCATGACGTCATTTTTTTAAATAATTTTTTGGACTGGTTTTGACCAGATACGAATAAATCATTACCTTTTCTGTATTTCTGAGACCAAACTGTTCTAGGAACATGCTTTTTTTTACATTTATCAATTTCTCATTTTAAGGTTTTCTGACAGAGCAAAATCGCTGTTCTGGACGTGGTCGATCGAGGTCATTCACTTGACCTGGAAGGTCACTCGTTGACCCTAAACCTAAAAATTGCATACTGTTAGATTCCAAACATGACAGGCAACATGTTGGTTCTTAACGCGTTGCTCTATGTTGCTTGGTTTGGAAGTTAACAGGGGGGTCGTTTTAGGACCCCGTAGGGCGAAGGTGAAGAAGCTCCCGTAGGGCGCTTATAAGGGAATAGGAATAGAAATAGCTTATAAGGGAATAGGAATAGAAATAGCTTATAAGGGAATATAAATAGTTAAAGGGAATAGTTCACCTTCAACATGGGGTTTTGGACTGTGATAGCAGATTTGTAGAGCAGATCTAAAAATTGGTTGTGGTGAAAGAATTACCTCCCTATGTTCAGTAATTTCGGCACAGGACTGGTGGGTCCGGTTTCATGTCTGCTGTTCCGGCCACGATCGGGACATGAACGCTCGACGCCGGAGGCAGGTACACTCTCTGGCACGTAGTCTCTAGTCACGACGCCTCGTTAATATCCGCTCGGGCGCCCGGGCGGCGCGGCGGCCCCTTGTCAGAGACTGTACTTGGCGTCAGGCGGAGCCAGAACCCCAGCTGCCGTCGTACGATTTCTCGTGAAATGCAAAGAGAAACTTACTCCTTTCTCCACATATATCCATCAGTTGTCCAAACGAAAGTCATATTCGTAGTTTTGAGCTCAAGATGCACCGTATGGTTGAATTTGAAGACAACTTTCAAGGTGACCTATTCCCTTTAATATTGGTCAAGACTGACACTGCTTCAGTCAAATTCATTAATGAGCACATGACGCTGACGTCGCACCTCCCTCTGGGATATTTTGTTGAAGCCGGATGACATATTTCAGGCATTTAAACAGAACAAAACAGAACGGAAAAGGGATACGGGACCGGGATACGGGGTCTCGTAACGGGATACGTGAACGGGATACGGGATACGGGATACGGGAACGGGATACGAGGTAGAGGTAGAGGTAGAGGTAGATGAAGGGTAGATGTAGAGGTAGATGAAGGGTAGAGGTAGAGTAGGAGTAAGGTAGAGGTAGGGTAGAAGTAGGGTAGTGGTAGGGTAAAGGTAGGGTAAATGTAGGGTAAATGTAGGGTAAAGGTAGGGTAAAGGTAGGGTAAAGGTAGGGTAAAGGTAGGGTAAAGGTAGGGTAAAGGTAGGGTAAAGGTAGGGTAAAGGTAGGGTAAAGGTAGGGTAAAGGTAGGGTAAAGGTAGGGTAAATGTAGGGTAAATGTAGGGTAAATGTAAGGTAAATGTAGGGTAAAGGTAGGGTAAAGGTAGGGTAAAGGTAGGGTAAAGGTAGGGTAAATGTAGGGTAAAGGTAGGGTAAAGGTAGGGTAAAGGTAGGATAAAGGTAGGGTATAGGTAGGGTTGAGGTAGGGTTGATGTATGATAGAGACATGGTAGAGGTAGGGTAGATGTAGGGACAGGTAGGGATAGGTAGGGTAGAGGTAGGATAGAGGTAGGGTAGATGTAGGGTAGAGGTAGGGTAGATGTAGGGTAGAGGTAGGGTAGAGGTAGGGTAGAGGTAGGGTAGAGGTAGGGTAGAGGTAGGGTAGAGGTAGGGTAGAGGTAGGGTAGAGGTAGGGTAGAGGTAGGGTAGAGGTAGGGTAGAGGTAGGGTAGAGGTAGGGTAGAGGTAGGGTAGAGGTAGGGTAGAGGTAGGGTAGAGGTAGGGTAGAGGTAGGGTAGAGGTAGGGTAGAGGTAGGGTAGAGGTAGGGTAGAGGTAGGGTAGAGGTAGGGTAGAGGTAGGGTAGAGGTAGGGTAGAGGTAGGGTAGAGGTAGGGTAGAGGTAGGGTAGAGGTAGGGTAGAGGTAGGGTAGAGGTAGGGTAGAGGTAAGGTAGAGGTAGGGTAGAGGTAGGGTAGAGGTAGGGTAGAGGTAGGGTAGAGGTAGGGTAGAGGTAAGGTAGAGGTAGGGTAGAGGTAGGGTAGAGGTAGGGTAGAGGTAGGGTAGAGGTAGGGTAGAGGTAGGGTAGAGGTAGGGTAGAGGTAGGGTAGAGGTAGGGTAGAGGTAGGGTAGAGGTAGGGTAGAGGTAGGGTAGAGGTAGGGTAGAGGTAGGGTAGAGGTGGGTAGAGGTGGGTAGAGGTAGGGTAGAGGTAGGGTAGAGATAGGGTAGAGGTAGGGTAGAGGTAGGGTAGAGGTAGGGTAGAGGTAGGGTAGAGGTAGGGTAGAGGTAGGGTAGAGGTAGGGTAGAGGTAGGGTAGAGGTAGGGTAGAGGTAGGGTAGAGGTAGGGTAGAGGTAGGGTAGAGGTAGGGTAGAGGTAGGGTAGAGGTAGGGTAGAGGTAGGGTAGAGGTAGGGTAGAGGTAGGGTAGAGGTAGGGTAGAGGTAGGGTAGAGGTAGGGTAGAGGTTGGGTAGAGGTAGGGTAGAGGTAGGGTAGAGGTAGGGTAGAGGTAGGGTAGAGGTAGGGTAGAGGTAGGGTAGAGGTAGGGTAGAGGTAGGGTAGAGGTAGGGTAGAGGAAGGGTAGAGGTAGGGTAGAGGTAGGGTAGAGGTAGGGTAGAGGTAGGGTAGAGGTAGGGTAGAGGTAGGGTAGAGGTAGGGTAGAGGTATGGTAGAGGTAGGGTAGAGGTAGGGTAGAGGTAGGGTAGAGGTAGGGTGGATGTAGGGTAGAGGTAGGGTAGAGGTAGGGTAGAGGTAGGGTAGAGGTAGGGTAGAGGTAGGGTAGAGGTAGGGTAGAGGTAGGGTAGAGGTAGGGTAGAGGTAGGGTAGAGGTAGGGTAGAGGTAGGGTAGAGGTAGGGTAGAGGTAGGGTAGAGGTAGGGTAGAGGTAGGGTAGAGGTAGGGAGCCACAATTGGAAATCTAACCTTGAACCTTGACATTAACCTTAGGTGAAGGTCACCAATTGTTAGAAAGAGGTAATATTGCATATCAGTCAACGCGTCTTGACGACCATAACAAAATGGCGTCCATTTTACCTGTTAATCTTTATTCAGTCAAAAGTTATTGGGGAATAACGTCACACAAAGAATATAACATGACAAAACTTAGCATATTTGAAGACAATTAATAACCATACATTTTATTTTTCCTGTTTAAAGGACACTTCTTTACACTTAAAGGGAATAGTTCACCTTTAACATGGGGTTTTGGACTGAGATAGCAGATTTGTAGAGCAGATCTAAAAATGGGTTGTGGTGAAATAATTACTTCCCTACGTTAAGCAATTTCGACACAGGACTAGTGGGCCCGGTGTCATGTCCGCTGTTCCGGGCCACTGTCGGGACATGAGCGCTCGCCGCCGGAGGCAGGTACACTCTCTGGTACGTAGTATCTGATCACGACGCCTCGTTAATATTCGCTCAGCCGCCCGGGCGGCGCGGCGGCCCCTTGTCAGAGACTGTACTTGGCGTCAGACGGAGCCAGAACGCCAGCTGCTGTCGTACGATTTCTCGTGAAATGCAAAGAGAAACTTACTTCTTTCTCCACATTTATCCAACAGTTGTCGAAACGAAAGTCATCTTCTTAGTATTGAGCTCAAGATGCACCGTATGGTTGTATTTCAAGACAACTTTCAATGTGACCTATTCCCTTTAACCCGGCAGTCACTGGGGTATATTTTGTAACACGACTCACTGGGGGGGGGGGGGGGGGGGGGGGGTCTTTTTTTAGCCCCCCCTGGTATCTTCAGAACCAATGATCGCAGCGGGACGCGCAAGGCGGCATTCGAAAGCGCTCAATGAGAGAAGCCTAACGCAAACTTAAAAATGTTAAATTAAGGTCACATGTCAGGTCACGGTCAAGTCAAACGTCAAAATCGAGGTATTTGAGTTTATGGACAATACTTGCCATCCATGGCCTTCGATTACGCCTATAATCACCCAAAGTGATGTCAAAGGTATGATACATATCCCACATGAGCTAAAGTGAGATTGTTGGAAAAGAGCAAGGTCAAGGTCAGGTCACAAAAGGTTACTACACTCAAAATATTAACGAAAGTCATGCAGCACATGGTTTATGGATGCTTTTACGCGTAGAAATCGATAGTAGAAGTCATTTTACCACCTGACTTCATTTACGTGAAGTTAGTGTCAAGTTCAGGTCAAGTTCAGGTCACTGAAGGTCAAAATTTGAAATTGATAAATCGAAATAAAAAAGGCATGTTTCTATATCAGATTTATCTAAAGAAAACAGTGCTGGCATTTATTTGTCTGTATCCGGTCAATAAAATCCAAAAAACGCAATTTCAAAATCTGACGTCATGATTTACCCATACTTTGTATGTCATGAAAGTAAAAAAAAGATGATATAATTTTGAAATTTGGTGTGGTAGTTGCCCATATGTTGTTATCTGATATATATTCCGGTTTTTTCAATATCTTTCAAATATTTGATTTTGTGAGCATTGTTTCAAAAAAAGTTTTTTTTGAAAATTTTGGGTCAAAACCCAAATGTTTCGAAATTTCGAGATAGCCGGTTTGTAGCCCTTGCAATGTTCTACCTTTTAGCGTTTTTCGATTGCATTTTGCTTCATATGCGGCATTTGTAGGGCCTGGCAAAATTTAGCCGATTTTGGTGTCAAAATCGTGTTTAGTGACGTCACTAAATTCACTATATCTCAAATAAATTCTGACGAAATTTTTTGATTTTTGCTTATAATGTGTAAAAATGATGCCCGGATAGGTACTGAAAGTTTGGCGTCGATATCTGCAGATATGCCTAATATTCCTAAGGGGGGGCTAAAAAAGCCCCCCCCCCCCAGTGACTCGCGGGTTAAGGAGGGTCGACGTCAGGCCGGCCGGGCTGGCGCAGTCGGTCGGTATTAACGCTGAAGCAGGGTCCTCTGCAGGCGGTCCCGGCAGCGTTTGATATGCGTGCCTCGGAGGCGGCCGAGCACCTGGGTCTGACGGCCCGCAGGCTCCGCCAATAACTATTGACGAACGGCGGGGACGGCGGGGACGGCGGCCGCCGAGATCGTACGGGTGGCGGAGACAGCGGCGGATTAAGCGGACAAACGACGGCAGCGGATCAGCGGCAGCAAAAGTAGCAGCAGTAGCGACAGCGGCAATGGTAAGGTAGGGCAGCGGTAGTGGAGACAGCAGCAGGAGACAGCAGCAGTAGCGACAGCGGGAATAGTGAGTGAGGGCAGCGGTAGTGAAGACAGCAGCAGTAGCGACAGCGGGAATAGTGAGTGAGGGCAGCGGTAGTGAAGACAGCAGCAGTAGCGACAGCGGCAATAGTGAGTGAGGGCAGCGGTAGTGGAGACAGCAGCAGTAGCGACAGCGGCAATAGTGAGTGAGGGCAGCGGTAGTGAAGACAGCAGCAGTAGCGACAGCGGCAATAGTGAGTGAGGGCAGTGGTAGTGGAGACAGCAGCAGTAGCGACAGCGGCAATAGTGAGTGAGGGCAGCGGTAGTGGAGACAGCAGCAGTAGCGACAGCGGCAATAGTGAGTGAGGGCAGCGGTAGTGAAGACAGCAGCAGTAGCGACAGCGGGAATAGTGAGTGAGGGCAGCGGTAGCGAAGACAGCAGCAGTAGCGACAGCGGGAATAGTGAGTGAGGGCTGCGGTAGTGGAGACAGCAGCAGTAGCGACAGCGGCAATAGTGAATGAAGGCAGCGGTAGTGGAGACAGCAGCAGTAGCGACAGCGGGAATAGTGAGTGAAGGCAGCGGTAGTGAAGACAGCAGCAGTAGCGACAGCGGCAATAGTGAGTGAGGGCAGCGGTAGCGAAGACAGCAGCAGTAGCGACAGCGGCAATAGTGAGTGACGGCAGCGGTAGTGGAGACAGCAGCAGTAGCGACAGCGGGAATAGTGAGTGACGGCAGCGGTAGTGGAGACAGCAGCAGTAGCGACAGCGGGAATAGTGAGTGACGGCAGCGGTAGTGGAGACAGCAGCAGTAGCGACAGCGGGAATAGTGAGTGAGGGCAGCGGTAGTGGAGACAGCAGCAGTAGCGACAGCGGCAATAGTGAGTGAGGGCAGCGGTAGTGAAGACAGCAGCAGTAGCGACGGCGGCAATAGTGAGTGAGGGCTGCGGTAGTGGAGACAGCAGCAGGAACGGCAGCGGCAATAGTGAGTGAGGGCAGCGGTAGTGGAGACAGCAGCAGGAACGGCAGCGGCAATAGTGAGTCAGGGCAGCGGTAGTGGAGACAGCAGCAGGAACGGCAGCGGAATAGTGAGTGAGGGCAGCGGTAGTGGAGACAGCAGCAGTAGCGACAGCGGCAATAATGAGTGAGGGCAGCGGTAGTGGAGACAGCAGCAGTAGCGGCAGCGGGAATAGTGAGTGAGGGCAGCGGTAGTGGAGACAGCAGCAGTAGCGACAGCGGGAATAGTGAGTGAGGGCTGCGGTAGTGGAGACAGCAGCAGTAGCGACAGCGGCAATAGTGAGTGAGGGCAGCGGTAGTGGAGACAGCAGCAGTAGTGGAGACAGCAGCAGTAGCGGCAGCGGCAATAGTGAGTGAGGGCAGCGGTAGTGGAGACAGCAGCAGTAGCGACAGCGGCAATAGTGAGTGAGGGCTGCGGTAGTGGAGACAGCAGCAGTAGCGACAGCGGCAATAGTGAGTGAGGGCTGCGGTAGTGAAGACAGCAGCAGTAGCGACAGCGGCAATAGTGAGTGAAGGCAGCGGTAGTGAAGACAGCAGCAGTAGCGACAGCGGCAATAGTGAGTGAAGGCAGCGGTAGTGAAGACAGCAGCAGTAGCGACAGCGGCAATAGTGAATGAAGGCAGCGGTAGTGAAGACAGCAGCAGTAGCGACAGCGGCAATAGTGAGTGAGGGCAGCGGTAGTGGAGACAGCAGCAGTAGCGACAGCGGCAATAGTGAGTGAGGGCAGCGGTAGTGCAGACAGCAGCAGTAGCGACAGCGGGAATAGTGAGTGAGGGCTGCGGTAGTGGAGACAGCAGCAGTAGCGACAGCGGCAATAGTGAGTGAGGGCAGCGGTAGTGGAGACAGCAGCAGTAGCGACAGCGGCAATAGTGAGTGAGGGCAGCGGTAGCGAAGACAGCAGCAGTAGCGACAGCGGCAATAGTGAGTGAAGGCAGCGGTAGTGAAGACAGCAGCAGTAGCGACAGCGGCAATAGTGAGTGAGGGCAGCGGTAGTGGAGACAGCAGCAGTAGCGACAGCGGGAATAGTGAGTGAGGGCAGCGGTAGCGAAGACAGCAGCAGTAGCGACAGCGGCAATAGTGAGTGAGTGCAGCGGTAGTGGAGACAGCAGCAGTAGCGACAGCGGCAATAGTTAGTGAGGGCTGCGGTAGTGGAGACAGCAGCAGTAGCGACAGCGGCAATAGTGAGTGAGGGCAGCGGTAGTGAAGACAGCAGCAGTAGCGACAGCGGCAATAGTGAGTGACGGCAGCGGTAGTGGAGACAGCAGTAGTAGCGACAGCGGGAATAGTGAGTGAGGGCAGCGGTAGTGAAGACAGCAGCAGTAGCGACAGCGGCAATAGTGAGTGAGGGCTGCGGTAGTGGAGACAGCAGCAGTAGCGACAGCGGGAATAGTGAGTGAGGGCAGCGGTAGTGGAGACAGCAGCAGTAGCGACAGCGGCAATAGTGAGTGAGGGCTGTGGTAGTGGAGACAGCAGCAGTAGCGACAGCGGCAATAGTGAGTGAGGGCAGCGGTAGTGAAGACAGCAGCAGTAGCGACAGCGGCAATAGTGAGTGAGGGCTGCGGTAGTGGAGACAGCAGCAGTAGCGGCAGCGGCAATAGTGAGTGAGGGCAGCAGTAGTGGAGACAGCAGCAGTAGCGACAGCGGCAATAGTGAGTGAGGGCAGCGGTAGCGAAGACAGCAGCAGTAGCGACAGCGGCAATAGTGCGTGAGGGCAGCGGCAGCAAAAGTAGCAGCAGTAGCGGCAGCGGCAATAGTGAGTGAGGGCAGCGGTAGCGAAGACAGCAGCAGTAGCGACAGCGGCAATAGTGAGTGAGGACAGCGGTAGCGACAGCGGCAATAGTGAGTGAGGACAGCGGTAGTGGAGATAGCAGCAATAGCGACATCGGCAATAGTGAGTGAGGGCAGCGGTAGTGGAGACAGCAGCAGAAACGGCAGCGGAAGCAGCAACAACACCAAAGATTCATTAAGATGTGTATCGACTCGCTGTGTCATGTTCTGTCACACATTGTGAACTCGAGCATCACCTCACATACCGTTCCTGACTCATGGAAACTCACTCTGGTCCATCCCATTCCGAAAGCCTCGAAGTCTGACGACTTTAGTCTGAATTTATTATCTGAATTATCTGAAATTATCTGAATTTCGTAAGACCGTGCCTTAAATTGCCATTAGAGTTGGTGCATGCTGTGTTGGACGGAGACTGGGCCAGTTGCGTGGCCGCACTGCCGTTTATTGTCTGTACCGACACACTCACTGCGGACGATCTGGTTAACTGTCGTGCAGTTCATGAACGGGCTGTTTTTGTCGACGCGACGCCCGATTGCATCGGCATTGTTCAGCAGGGTTGTGCGCCTGTCTCCGTTGCGTTACCTGTAACTTTGCCGATATATTTAGCGGAGTATTTGGCGGCGCTGACGGCTGTGTTGTCGCGTGACATGTCGCAAACTGTGTTATATTCCGATAATTTAGGAGTAGTATTTAATTTACACAAAGGTCGCTGTCCGCGCAAATGGCTTAGCATTTTACTTTCTGTATTTAAGTTCCGCTCATTTTCTGTTCGCTTTGTTTCCACTAGCGTGAACCCCGCCGACGCGGCGTCCCGCAATTTCCCGCCAACTGTCGGCCAATAGCGGACCGGGGGTGTGCGGTGGCGCGTGCAGTGTGTACCAAGGGCCTGCTGACAGGTCAGATGGGGTTATGGGTGACCAATGAGCGGCGAGCTGTGGCGGTGTGCCACCAGATGTGTCAGCGGTGTCTCGCTATCCGGCGCAGTCTCGACTCTGTCCCTGTTGAGAATAGACGTACGAGAAGAGTATTCTCAACAGGGACAGAGTCGAGACTGCGCCGGATAGCGAGACACCACTGACACATCTGGTGGCACACCGCCACAGCTCGCCGCTCATTGGTCACCCATAACCCCATCTGACCTGTCAGCAGGCCCTTGGTACACACTGCACGCGCCACCGCACACCCCCGGTCCGCTATTGGCCGACAGTTGGCGGGAAATTGCGGGACGCCGCGTCGGCGGGGTTCACGCTAGTGGAAACAAAGCGAACAGAAAATGAGCGGAACTTAAATACAGAAAGTAAAATGCTAAGCCATTTGCGCGGACAGCGACCTTTGTGTAAATTAAATACCACTCCTAAATTATCGGAATATAACACAGTTTGCGACATGTCACGCGACAACACAGCCGTCAGCGCCGCCAAATACTCCGCTAAATATATCGGCAAAGTTACAGGTAACGCAACGGAGACAGGCGCACAACCCTGCTGAACAATGCCGATGCAATCGGGCGTCGCGTCGACAAAAACAGCCCGTTCATGAACTGCACGACAGTTAACCAGATCGTCCGCAGTGAGTGTGTCGGTACAGACAATAAACGGCAGTGCGGCCACGCAACTGGCCCAGTCTCCGTCCAACACAGCATGCACCAACTCTAATGGCAATTTAAGGCACGGTCTTACGAAATTCAGATAACCTGCCAGGCGCTGACGCCACAGAGCCGGCCACGTCGCATTGCAAACAGACAGCGCGACGCGTAAGTGACGTAACGTATCAGGCGAGACACGTGTACAGCGGGCATTTAAATCTATGTCTACGCCTAAGTACACTAGCCTAGAGACAGGGTGCAACACTGACTTGGCAAAATTAAGCTGAAAACCTATGCTTTTTAGAAAATCAACAATTCCTGACAGCTCCGCGGCGGTACGAGACAGAAACAAAAAGTCATCCAAGTACGCCAGACCAACAACACCAGGAAAACGAGCGCGAATAACCTGTACCGTGGCACACGAAAACCATTGCATTTCACTTGGAGCTGTACTTAACCCCATAGGAAGTTTACAAAATAAATACGTTTTCCCACAATACAAAACTCCAAAATGCTCCTGGGTCGATGGAGCCAAAGGGATGTGGTAGAAGCCGTCCCGCAGGTCAAGCTTAATAGCAAAGCGATACCCGTCAGCAGACGCCTGAAGGGCTCTCTCTACTGACGGCAGCGCACACGGACGACGCGACATATACGGAGTTAATGACGACAGGTTGTATACCAAACGCGCCACCGTTGCCGTCTTCGCTACCGCGAACAGGGGGTAGCAGGCGCGCGGCCGTCCAGGCGCCAGCACACCCGCCGACACAAAGTCCGCCACGGCCTCGGTCATCAAGTCCGAACGCGGCGTCGGACGCCACACGGAAGGCACCGCCGCAGGCACACGGACACGCAGACCCCGTGACAACACACTGCACACACGAGGATGGCCCGAAAACATGGCCGAGTCTACCCGCACGGGCACCGGCGGCCGCACCCGAGACGCACTATCCACCGGCAGCCGACGAGAACCGATGAAGCTCAACGGAGACTCGCCGGCCGCCGGCAGGCCCGCGCCGTCAACGGCCGCCAGATCCGGAGACGGCGGCCCAGGAGCCGCGGCGCCGCCGGCAACGAGCAGCTCCACCAGCCCCCGACAGATGGCAGCAGCAGCAGCCGGACCGGCGCAGAGCGAAGGCCGGTCGCCGCCATCCCGCTGCCACTCTTCCTCCTCCTCTTCCTCTTCCTTCTCTTCCTCCCCCTCCCCGGCTGAAACGAACACCGGGGGCCCGGGGACGCCGCTCGCGCCACGCACCGGCGCAGCAGGGCCCGCGCCGACCAGCGGCGGCGCCCCCCGCCCCGGCTCGGAGGCCGGGGCGCTCCCCCCGGCCGAGAACAGCGCCGGAGGGCCCGCGGGCGGCGAGGGGCCGGAGTGGGGCACCGAGACCGTAGCCCCCCATGCCGCCCGCAGAGCCGCCCTAATTCGCGCGGCGCGGCGCGGCCGCCGACGCAGCGTCCCTGGGCGGCGGGCGCAAGCCAGACGGCCGGGAGGGCCGCCCCCGCCACTGGGCGGGAGGCACGGCGGCCGGGCGGGGTCTGGCGGCGGCCGGCTGGGCGGCCGCCGGGCTGAGTTGGATGCCGAGCCGATCCATGTCCGCCGTCCTTGCGTCGCTGACGGCGGCCGCCCAGCCGTGGTGCGCCACGATCAGAAACAGGCGCACTCGACCCCAGTACCAGCCACGCTGGTCCGCGGGAGGGCCAGCGCCGTCACTGATCATTAGCAGGCCACGAACTTCTTCTCTCTCTCTGGTGCCGTAGTTCGATGAGCCGGCAAGCTGCTCTCGCAGGTCGGCTAACCAAAGCCGCCGCTGGGAGGCGGTCGGCCCGGCCTGTGCGTCATCGAACGCGTCCTCCACCTTCACCGCATCGCCGACGCTGCCATCGACAGCCCCGCCCGTCACCAGGCCGGCGGCGGTCAGACGGACGATGACAGCCTCGACGATGTCGTCGATCTCGCCCCCGGTTCGGTCCGAGTCTCGAATGCTGGAGCGTAAACGGCGGGTGGGTGACGCCATGGCCGATTGACGCACCGCCGGTAGTCCGTGCTGCAGGAGTCCGGGGCCGCGGCAGCCACTTAAGTCACCACACCTCCTCTCGTACGTCTATTCTCAACAGGGACAGAGTCGAGACCAAATATCTGAATTGTGCGCCTGTCTCCGTTGCGTTACCTGTAACTTTGCCGATATATTTAGCGGAGTATTTGGCGGCGCTGACGGCTGTGTTGTCGCGTGACATGTCGCAAACTGTGTTATATTCCGATAATTTAGGAGTGGTATTTAATTTACACAAAGGTCGCTGTCCGCGCAAATGGCTTAGCATTTTACTTTCTGTATTTAAGTTCCGCTCATTTTCTGTTCGCTTTGTTTCCACTAGCGTGAACCCCGCCGACGCGGCGTCCCGCAATTTCCCGCCAACTGTCGGCCAATAGCGGACCGGGGGTGTGCGGTGGCGCGTGCAGTGTGTACCAAGGGCCTGCTGACAGGTCAGATGGGGTTATGGGTGACCAATGAGCGGCGAGCTGTGGCGGTGTGCCACCAGATGTGGCAGCGGTGTCTCGCTATCCGGCGCAGTCTCGACTCTGTCCCTGTTGAGAATAGACGGGCATGGGCGCTGCATCGGCACCACAGTTCGGATCTCCACCGGTAGATGGCAGTGTGGGCACGGCTGCGAGTCGGAGAGCAGTCGCCGGATCTCCCGCGGCTTGTTGACGGCGAACACGTTCTGTACGAGGCAGGTGTCCTCGCGTGCCGTCTCCACGTCGACCCCCTCCTCCAACAGGGCGTTGAAGGTGTTGGCACACGTGGGACCACACTCACACCGGGAGCCGTTGTAACCGCACGGGAGCGAGGAGCGCGAACAGGGACAGTCCAGAGAGCGGCAAGAGAAGTGGCATGTGCAGCTCTGTGGTCCCCCTGACTGCAGCCAGGTGACACTGCCCTCCTGACAGCCACGGCCACCGCCGCCCCCTGCAGCTGAGTTTGTGACGTCACTGGGCGGCACCACCAGCCGCCAGCGGGGTACGTATCCGTCCAGCTGCGGTGGCCAGCAGAGCATGTTGTGGAACCGGTGACTGACTCGACCTAGGGTGCGACACGCCGCCTCACAGCCGCCCGCTGTCAGCTGCAGCAGATGAAGTGGCGAGTCTCGGATATCGCCGTTGACGAAGCAGCGCAGCCGGGTGTCGGTGTCGGACACCTCTGACGCGTCACTGCCGGCACTCAGTCGTGCCCTCTGGTTGACGAGCTCAGACATCGTCCGGCCCACCAGCACGGTGGGGATCTGGCATACCACGATGCCGAGCTCTTCAGTGGCTGACTGCAGACCGATGACGCTGGAGAACTTGACCTCGATGTGAACCAGCTGCCTTCGCTTAGACTCCTCGGATGCCGGCGGATAGTCAAACTCGTATACGATCTTTCTGGCGCTGTAGATGATCTTGAGTCGGCCGCGACCTCCGTCCGGCTCCAGTCGGAACCCTCCGATACTGAGGCTGCGGAAGTCGCAGTGCCGCGGGCGGTGGTAGTGCATCGACGTGACGTCACCAGAGTCATCCGCCATCGACACCATCGCGCGCAGTATTTTATCCCGCGCCTGGAGACTTTTCGGCGAGGGAGGCTCAGTGATGATATGACTGACACCCTGTGACTGCTGTGAGTCCGCGGAGGCTTGCTCCCCGGTCAGTCCGTCTGCACCTGATCTGGACTGGCCGTGTCCCGTCTCCAGCTCGGCCGGCTCCTGCTCCAGTTTCACCAGCCTCCTGTCGTCCAGGCTGGGGTTCAGCTCCACACCACCACCCGGTCCTGACACGCTCACCGGGCCGGCCGAGCGGAGCGCGCGCGCTTGAGCAGCACCCATGAACGTGTCGTAACCGCGGTTCAGCCGGGCGCTGAACGATCCCGTCTCGCCGCCGGAGCAGCTCGAGGTCTGCATCGCAATCGAACCGTGGATCGAGTCGCTCGAGATGGCTACGGTCGGCTTCGGCAGCAGCAGGGGGTGCTTCAGGGACGAGCCTTTGCGAGTGGCAGACCCCTGACCGCTGACGTTGACAAGAGGTACGCTCTGCAGGAGAATAGTGGGAAGCGGGGTGCTTTTGGCGGGTTTTGAGGTATCTCGTGGCCGTCCAGCACCGCACGGGGATTGCTGCTTCCGTGGTCTTGTGTCGTGACTGGATTCGAGAGACCTTCTTCTCTCTGAACTGGCAGAAGATCTGCTTCTGCTTTTTGGTTGGTAAATAGAATCCATCAGAGTCTTCCAGTGGTAGTCGTTGTCACTCGATGTAGCGGACGATGTAGTGAATCGTTTGAAACCGTCACTTCCAGACATTATTTCCCCGGAGCTCGTCCTCGTTTTGTCAAAATCTCGAGATTGTTTTTATTTTATAAAATCAGAGCTAAAACTATGAAGACTATGATCCGCAACACCAGCGAGTATAGCGACACAATATCTCGGAATGGCGCGGTGCTAGCCCGATAGATAGGGTAGACCGGGGCAAAGCGCACGGGGCCCGATGGCAATATCTCGGAGCTGCAATGGTCTTGAGCAAAGACGACAGCGTCATCTTAGAGAGGGCGCAAAAATTGACTGGCGTCGGTCCTTCCGGTTCAGCATCACATCTGGAGACAACTCTGTGCAGACATCAGGTTTGTTCATAAATTTAATGTAAAATTTGAGCATTTTGAACATTGGTACTAACAGGAATAAACTCGTCACCGATGCGCAAGTTTCTGCCTATATCATTCATTATTTTATGATTTCATTATTGTGTTAATTAATTATATAATTATTGTATTCATTATATCATTCACTATTGTCCTTTGGTTTGCACACAATTCTGAACGCCTCAACAGCCATGCTCAGAGCAGGGTTGGACCGTACCAAGATGGCTGCTGCGGGGTAATACGGCACTTGGTTACCGGGACAAAGTGCCATTAGGACAAATTCAGTTAAATTAAATTAACAATACCAATGAGGATAAATTAAATGAAAACAGATAAAAGTGCAAACACGTCTAAGAAACGTTAAATAATCACAAAACACTGTATTCGTTAAATTATTTAATTATGAAAGGGGCGATTTACCCCAACCAGGCATGCACAGGAAGCGTTTTGCCCCAAGGCCCTTTGCTCAAGAGTTGGGGCAAAGCGCTCAATCTGCATCACTTAAGTTATCCTTGTTTTCACAGTTAATTAATTGTCCGACGGTTGAACGTGCATTGTTATTATAAGAAGAATTCATTAACGGTTCCTTTCAAAGGCATTATTTACCCAATCTGGGCTGCAATCGCTGGCATAATTACATTCGAAACTTGTCAACTCTGACACGTGTACCGAAATCTGTTCGTTCTTGTGCGACGAACGGTGATACTGTGCCGCAGGGCTTCTGAACATGCGATGCAGTCTATGTACACAGGGGCGATTGTGTTTCGAACGTTATTCAATGAACGAAAGGAATATCTACCAACTCTGTTCTGTAAAGTTAAGCGCCGAGCCAGTTTGAAGGCAGCGTGAACCTGAAACGCTAGTCGCGAGTATAATATAAACCGTACGGTCGGCTGCTACAGCTGGGTGACGTCAGCACATTAAGAGCATTAATGTGTCATTATTAGCATATCATCACATTAGCATGGCAAAACACTGGCAAGTTGGCGGCTATGCTATTAGCAACCTGAAGCGTTGCTTTCGCAGCGCTTAGATTTTAGTTTCGTAGTTAGGAGTTGCAAGCGGTGGGCTTGGCTGAATAAAGTTCACGTTCCACCGATAAATGCATCCCTGATCCCTGACCTGTATCGTATGCAGGATCGCTCTGACTAACCTGACGTGATGGCAGAAGTTAACCCTATTTGTAACAGGCTCCTGGCTACCCCTATTTGTAATAGGGGTGGGGGGGCGAATTCCCCCCCTCCCCCCCCTCCCCCCGCCCGAGATCTCGAGATCTACCCGTCCGATTGTCACAAATCAAACAGCATATTATTCCCCTCAACACGATCTACATTTCTTTTAAAAAATCCGAAATTTTTTATAGGGGGGGGGGGGGCAACAGGGGGGGGGCAAAAACTACACATTTTTGAGGTATTTGTGATCCAACACAGCTGTCATGGTTATCAACCGATGTTAACGCAACCAATGGGGATCGATAGAGAATGAATTGGAAATTAATATGTAGCCGTGGCTTTTTAAAATTCAGAAATCATAGGCGTGTGCAGGTCACTCAATATGGGGTGAAGTAAATCCGTAATAAAACCATTTTTTATGTTTGTTATTTTGATAAATGAAATGGTGTGTTATTGTTACATTAGACACAACAGTTATTAAGCATATTTTTTTGCCATAGGCGGTACCAGGTCAGTGAAAAAGGAAGGTAAAATAGGGACAATATTAATCGCAGGCAAGTTGCCACCAAGCACTATAAATAAGTTACTAATCGTAGATAGTTCCTTTTTGCATGTTGTACTTCATCATAGGCGTATCCAGCATCCAAACTGGGGAGGCGCAAGACCTTTTGATAGGTTTAGTATCCGCTATTATGATACTAACTAGTCAACAGTGACTATTTCCCTACAACTTCAATTCACATTGCTTACCCCCCTTTTTACCCTACCTGGACTCGCCTATTATCTTATAATCGTTCGTACAGTACCCTGTGGTGCATGTTTCATCTGAAAACTGCAGTATGTTATGTCATTGTAGGCCCTTGCAATAATATGACCCCCTTTCTTCCATTCCTGAGCGCGCCTCTACACAAACACGACTTAATTTCCTCTCCTGGCCTCATATGTGCATATATCATTATACACTAACCGTCTATTACGCCGTAATCGCTAGCATATCGTCATCACCATGCCAATCACCCCCTTTTCATGTGCCTGAACACGCCCCTGCAACTCTATATGTAATACATTATGCAAATAATGGAAGTAGAAGCTATCCTTTACATCTTGATAGCTATAAATGCCCCTTACATCGCTCTATTGGCTTCCCGCCAAGCATTGAATACTTCCTGGACCCCCCCCCTCCCTTTACAAGCCCCTGAAACCGCCTCTGCCATGCAAATTGCATGATATTGCATTAACATCAGCTAATTTTCACTCGTTGCAATCACCGTAAACCGATGTAACTCCTTCATACTTGAGGCAGTTAGGGGGAAACTGTGAAGATCGCATTTCCGTATTATCGCCAAATGTCGCCGCAGAACCTTCCCAAAAACGTGCCCTGTAACAGCCTCTGTTCAGGTTAAGAACGCAAAATTTTGACTCCATATGCGGAATTCAATTCTAGGAAAAGTCCCAAAATTTCATGGGTCTGGTCTTAGCCGTTCTGGAGATATCTGCGAAAAACATGGGGGGGCGGAATCCGCCTCCCCCTGTTACAAATAGGGCCCTAAAACTAAAACGTTTTAGGGCCCTCGCCCTAAAACGACCCCCGCTGAGGTTTTCCTTGCATAACTTTTTGGACATGCGGCGTATCTTGCTGAAATTTTTAGTAGTAGCTAAGTATACAACAATTATACGTAGGCTGTTAAAATTTCTTTGAAATTAGTTGAGAAATTTGGGAAATAATGTTTTGATGCCGTCATGTTGGTGGAAAAACGACAAATGTTTGAATAATCGTAGAAAACAGAGTTTTGAAGCAAATTATAAACGCAATGACGCAAAGATATCAAATGTCATTTTCTTTAAAATGGCAATCTCGGATTTTCTAAATTTTGGGTTTTTGACCCCCAAAATGATCAAAAGGTGTTTTTTTTTTAAATCACCACAAAATCAAAATTATCTAAGATGTTAAAAAACAGGAATATATGTGAGAGAACTGAGTATGGACAATACTTAAACCAAATTTCAAAGACATATCTCTATTTTTGACTGAGTGATGGCTCCCTAAGTGTAAGAAATTCATGACGTCATTTTTTAAAATAATGTTTTGGACTGGTTTTGACCAGATACGAATAAATCATTACCTTTTCTGTATTTCTGAGACCAAACTGTTCTAGGAACATGCTTTTTTTATTTACATTTATCAATTTCTCATTTTAAGGTTTTCTGACAGAGCAAAATCGCTGTTCTGGACGTGGTCGATCGAGGTCATTCACTTGACCTGGAAGGTCACTCGTTGACCCTAAACCTAAAAATTGCATACTGTTAGATTCCAAACATGACAGGCAACATGTTGGTTCTTAACGCGTTGCTCTATGTTGCTTGGTTTGGAAGTTAACAGGGGGTCGTTTTAGGACCCCCGTAGGGCGAAGGTGAAGAAGCTCCCGTAGGGCGCTTATAAGGGAATAGGAATAGAAATAGCTTATAAGGGAATAGGAATAGAAATAGCTTATAAGGGAATATAAATAGTTAAAGGGAATAGTTCACCTTCAACATGTGGTTTTGGACTGTGATAGCAGATTTGTAGAGCAGATCTAAAAATTGGTTGTGGTGAAAGAATTACCTCCCTATGTTCAGTAATTTCGGCACAGGACTAGTGGGTCCGGTTTCATGTCTGCTGTTCCGGCCACGATCGGGACATGAACGCTCGACGCCGGAGGCAGGTACACTCTCTGGCACGTAGTCTCTAGTCACGACGCCTCGTTAATATCCGCTCGGGCGCCCGGGCGGCGCGGCGGCCCCTTGTCAGAGACTGTACTTGGCGTCAGGCGGAGCCAGAACCCCAGCTGCCGTCGTACGATTTCTCGTGAAATGCAAAGAGAAACTTACTTCTTTCTCCACATATATCCATCAGTTGTCCAAACGAAAGTCATATTCGTAGTTTTGAGCTCAAGATGCACCGTATGGTTGAATTTGAAGACAACTTTCAAGGTGACCTATTCCCTTTAATATTGGTCAAGACTGACACTGCTTCAGTCAAATTCATTAATGAGCACATGACGCTGACGTCGCACCTCCCTCTGGGATATTTTGTTGAAGCCGGATGACATATTTCAGGCATTTAAACAGAACAAAACAGAACGGAAAAGGGATACGGGACCGGGATACGGGGACTCGTAACGGGATACGTGAACGGGATACGGGATACGGGATACGGGAACGGGATACGAGGTAGAGGTAGAGGTAGAGGTAGATGAAGGGTAGACGTAGAGGTAGATGAAGGGTAGAGGTAGAGTAGGAGTAAGGTAGAGGTAGGGTAGAAGTAGGGTAGTGGTAGGGTAAAGGTAGGGTAAATGTAGGGTAAATGTAGGGTAAAGGTAGGGTAAAGGTAGGGTAAAGGTAGGGTAAAGGTAGGGTAAAGGTAGGGTAAAGGTAGGGTAAAGGTAGGGTAAAGGTAGGGTAAAGGTAGGGTAAAGGTAGGGTAAAGGTAGGGTAAAGGTAGGGTAAAGGTAGGGTAAATGTAGGGTAAATGTAAGGTAAAGGTAGGGTAAATGTAGGGTAAAGGTAGGGTAAAGGTAGGGTAAAGGTAGGGTAAATGTAGGGTAAAGGTAGGGTAAAGGTAGGATAAAGGTAGGGTATAGGTAGGGTTGAGGTAGGGTTGATGTATGATAGAGACATGGTAGAGGTAGGGTAGATGTAGGGACAGGTAGGGTAGAGGTAGGATAGAGGTAGGGTAGAGGTAGGGTAGAGGTAGGGTAGAGGTAGGGTAGATGTAGGGTAGAGGTAGGGTAGAGGTAGGGTAGAGGTAGGGTAGAGGTAGGGTAGAGGTAGGGTAGAGGTAGGGTAGAGGTAGGGTAGAGGTAGGGTAGAGGTAGGGTAGAGGTAGGGTAGAGGTAGGGTAAAGGTAGGGTAGAGGTAGGGTAGAGGTAGGGTAGAGGTAGGGTAGAGGTAGGGTAGAGGTAGGGTAGAGGTAGGGTAGAGGTAGGGTAGAGGTAGGGTAGAGGTAGGGTAGAGGTAGGGTAGAGGTAGGGTAGAGGTAGGGTAGAGGTAGGGTAGAGGTAGGGTAGAGGTAGGGTAGAGGTAGGTAGATGTAGGGTAGAGGTAGGGTAGAGGTAGGGTAGAGGTAGGGTAGAGGTAGGGTAGAGGTAGGGTAGAGGTAGGGTAGAGGTAGGGTAGAGGTAGGATAGAGGTAGGATAGAGGTAGGGTAGAGGTAGGGTAGAGGTAGGGTAGAGGTAGGGTAGAGGTAGGGTAGAGGTAGGGTAGAGGTAGGGTAGAGATAGGGAGCCACAATTGGAAATCTAACCTTGAACCTTGACATTAACCTTAGGTGAAGGTCACCAATTGTTAGAAAGAGGTAATATTGCATATCAGTCAACGCGTCTTGACGACCATAACAAAATGGCGTCCATTTTACATGTTAATCTTTATTCAGTCAAAAGTTATTGGGGAATAACGTCACACAAAGAATATAACATGACAAAACTTAGCATATTTGAAGACAATTAATAACCATACATTTTATTTTTCCTGTTTAAAGGACACTTCTTTACACTTAAAGGGAATAGTTCACCTTTAACATGGGGTTTTGGACTGAGATAGCAGATTTGTAGAGCAGATCTAAAAATGGGTTGTGGTGAAATAATTACTTCCCTACGTTAAGCAATTTCGACACAGGACTAGTGGGCCCGGTGTCATGTCCGCTGTTCCGGGCCACTGTCGGGACATGAGCGTTCGCCGCCGGAGGCAGGTACACTCTCTGGTACGTAGTATCTGATCACGACGCCTCGTTAATATTCGCTCAGCCGCCCGGGCGGCGCGGCGGCCCCTTGTCAGAGACTGTACTTGGCGTCAGACGGAGCCAGAACGCCAGCTGCTGTCGTACGATTTCTCGTGAAATGCAAAGAGAAACTTACTTCTTTCTCCACATTTATCCAACAGTTGTCGAAACGAAAGTCATCTTCTTAGTATTGAGCTCAAGATGCACCGTATGGTTGTATTTCAAGACAACTTTCAATGTGACCTATTCCCTTTAACCCGGCAGTCACTGGGGTATATTTTGTAACACGACTCACTGGGGGGGGGGGGGGGGGGGCTTTTTTTTTAGCCCCCCCTGGTATCTTCAGAACCAATGATCGCAGCGGGACGCGCAAGGCGGCATTCGAAAGCGCTCAATGAGAGAAGCCTAACGCAAACTTAAAAATGTTAAATTAAGGTCACATGTCAGGTCACGGTCAAGTCAAACGTCAAAATCGAGGTATTTGAGTTTATGGACAATACTTGCCATCCATGGCCTTCGATTACGCCTA
Organism: Chirona hameri; assembly: GCA_036785665.1. NCBI lineage: Eukaryota > Metazoa > Arthropoda > Thecostraca > Balanomorpha > Balanidae > Chirona > Chirona hameri. The sequence continues at coordinate 28,969 of JAXIVJ010005850.1, forward strand.
TAATCACCCAAAGTGATGTCAAAGGTATGATACATATCCCACATGAGCTAAAGTGAGATTGTTGGAAAAGAGCAAGGTCAAGGTCAGGTCACAAAAGGTTACTACACTCAAAATATCAACGAAAGTCATGCAGCACATGGTTTATGGATGCTTTTACGCGTAGAAATCGATAGTAGAAGTCATTTTACCACCTGACTTCATTTACGTGAAGTTAGTGTCAAGTTCAGGTTAAGTTCAGGTCACTGAAGGTCAAAATTTGAAATTGATAAATCGAAATAAAAAAGGCATGTTTCTATATCAGATTTATCTAAAGAAAACAGTGCTGGCATTTATTTGTCTGTATCCGGTCAATAAAATCCAAAAAACGCAATTTCAAAATCTGACGTCATGATTTACCCATACTTTATGTCATGAAAGTAAAAAAAAGATGATATAATTTTGAAATTTGGTGTGGTAGTTGCCCATATGTTGTTATCTGATATATATTCCGGTTTTTTCAATATCTTTCAAATATTTGATTTTGTGAGCATTTTTTCAAAAAAAGTTTTTTTTGAAAATTTTGGGTCAAAACCCAAATGTTTCGAAATTTCGAGATAGCCGGTTTGTAGCCCTTGCAATGTTCTACCTTTTAGCGTTTTTCGATTGCATTTTGCTTCATATGCGGCATTTGTAGGGCCTGACAAAATTTAGCCGATTTTGGTGTCAAAATCGTGTTTAGTGACGTCACTAAATTCACTATATCTCAAATAAATTCTGACGAAATTTTTTGATTTTTTCTTATAATGTGTAAAAATGATGCCCGGATAGGTACTGAAAGTTTGGCGTCGATATCTGCATTAGTTATTGAGATATGCCTAATATTCCTAAGGGGGGGGGGCTAAAAGAAGCCCCCCCCCCCAGTGACTCGCGGGTTAAGGAGGGTCGACGTCAGGCCGGCCGGGCTGGCGCAGTCGGTCGGTATTAACGCTGAAGCAGGGTCCTCTGCAGGCGGTCCCGGCAGCGTTTGATATGCGTGCCTCGGAGGCGGCCGAGCACCTGGGTCTGACGGCCCGCAGGCTCCGCCAATAACTATTGACGAACGGCGGGGACGGCGGGGACGGCGGCCGCCGAGATCGTACGGGTGGCGGAGACAGCGGCGGCGGCAGCGGTGAATTAAGCGACAACAACGACGGCAGCGGATCAGCGGCAGCAAAAGTAGCAGCAGTAGCGACAGCGGCAATGGTAAGGTAGGGCAGCGGTAGTGGAGACAGCAGCAGTAGCGACAGCGGGAATAGTGAGTGAGGGCAGCGGTAGTGGACACAGCAGCAGTAGCGACAGCGGCAATAGTGAGTGAGGGCAGCGGTAGTGGAGACAGCAGCAGTAGCGACAGCGGCAATAGTGAGTGAGGGCAGCGGTAGCGAAGACAGCAGCAGTAGCGACAGCGGCAATAGTGAGTGAGGGCAGCGGTAGCGAAGACAGCAGCAGTAGCGACAGCGGCAATAGTGAGTGAGGGCAGCGGTAGTGAAGACAGCAGCAGTAGCGACAGCGGCAATAGTGAGTGAGGGCAGCGGTAGTGGAGACAGCAGCAGTAGCGACAGCGGCAATAGTGAGTGAGGGCAGCGGTAATGAAGACAGCAGCAGTAGCGACAGCGGCAATAGTGAGTGAGGGCAGCGGTAGCGAAGACAGCAGCAGTAGCGACAGCGGGAATAGTGAGTGAGGGCAGCGGTAGCGAAGACAGCAGCAGTAGCGACAGCGGCAATAGTGAGTGAGGGCAGCGGTAGTGGAGACAGCAGCAGTAGCGACAGCGGCAATAGTGAGTGAGGGCTGCGGTAGTGGAGACAGCAGCAGTAGCGACAGCGGCAATAGTGAGTGAGGGCAGCGGCAGTGAAGACAGCAGCAGTAGCGACAGCGGCAATAGTGAGTGACGGCAGCGGTAGTGGAGACAGCAGTAGTAGCGACAGCGGGAATAGTGAGTGAGGGCAGCGGTAGTGGAGACAGCAAGAGTAGCGGCAGCGGCAATAGTGAGTGAGGGCAGCGGTAACGAAGACAGCAGCAGTAGCGACAGCGGCAATAGTGAGTGAGGGCAGCGGTAGTGGAGACAGCAGCAGTAGCGACAGCGGCAATAGTGAGTGAGGGCAGCGGTAGTGAAGACAGCAGCAGTAGCGACAGCGGCAATAGTGAGTGAGTGCAGCGGTAGTGGAGACAGCAGCAGTAGCGACAGCGGCAATAGTGAGTGAGGGCAGCGGTAGTGGAGACAGCAGCAGTAGCGACAGCGGCAATAGTGAGTGAGGGCAGCGGTAGTGAAGACAGCAGCAGTAGCGACAGCGGGAATAGTGAGTGAGGGCAGCGGTAGCGAAGACAGCAGCAGTAGCGACAGCGGGAATAGTGAGTGAGGGCTGCGGTAGTGGAGACAGCAGCAGTAGCGACAGCGGCAATAGTGAATGAAGGCAGCGGTAGTGGAGACAGCAGCAGTAGCGACAGCGGGAATAGTGAGTGAGGGCAGCGGTAGTGAAGACAGCAGCAGTAGCGACAGCGGCAATAGTGAGTGAGGGCAGCGGTAGCGAAGACAGCAGCAGTAGCGACAGCGGCAATAGTGAGTGACGGCAGCGGTAGTGGAGACAGCAGCAGTAGCGACAGCGGGAATAGTGAGTGACGGTAGCGGTAGTGGAGACAGCAGCAGTAGCGACAGCGGGAATAGTGAGTGACGGCAGCGGTAGTGGAGACAGCAGCAGTAGCGACAGCGGCAATAGTGAGTGAGGGCAGCGGTAGTGGAGACAGCAGCAGTAGCGACAGCGGCAATAGTGAGTGAGGGCAGCGGTAGTGGAGACAGCAGCAGTAGTGGAGACAGCAGCAGTAGCGGCAGCGGCAATAGTGAGTGAGGGCAGCGGTAGTGGAGACAGCAGCAGTAGCGACAGCGGCAATAGTGAGTGAGGGCTGCGGTAGTGGAGACAGCAGCAGCAGCGACAGCGGCAATAGTGAGTGAGGGCTGCGGTAGTGAAGACAGCAGCAGTAGCGACAGCGGCAATAGTGAGTGAAGGCAGCGGTAGTGAAGACAGCAGCAGTAGCGACAGCGGCAATAGTGAGTGAAGGCAGCGGTAGTGAAGACAGCAGCAGTAGCGACAGCGGCAATAGTGAATGAAGGCAGCGGTAGTGAAGACAGCAGCAGTAGCGACAGCGGCAATAGTGAGTGAGGGCAGCGGTAGTGGAGACAGCAGCAGTAGCGACAGCGGCAATAGTGAGTGAGGGCAGCGGTAGTGCAGACAGCAGCAGTAGCGACAGCGGGAATAGTGAGTGAGGGCTGCGGTAGTGGAGACAGCAGCAGTAGCGACAGCGGCAATAGTGAGTGAGGGCAGCGGTAGTGGAGACAGCAGCAGTAGCGACAGCGACAATAGTGAGTGAGGGCAGCGGTAGCGAAGACAGCAGCAGTAGCGACAGCGGCAATAGTGAGTGAAGGCAGCGGTAGTGAAGACAGCAGCAGTAGCGACAGCGGCAATAGTGAGTGAGGGCAGCGGTAGTGGAGACAGCAGCAGTAGCGACAGCGGGAATAGTGAGTGAGGGCAGCGGTAGCGAAGACAGCAGCAGTAGCGACAGCGGCAATAGTGAGTGAGTGCAGCGGTAGTGGAGACAGCAGCAGTAGCGACAGCGGCAATAGTTAGTGAGGGCTGCGGTAGTGGAGACAGCAGCAGTAGCGACAGCGGCAATAGTGAGTGAGGGCAGCGGTAGTGAAGACAGCAGCAGTAGCGACAGCGGCAATAGTGAGTGACGGCAGCGGTAGTGGAGACAGCAGTAGTAGCGACAGCGGGAATAGTGAGTGAGGGCAGCGGTAGTGAAGACAGCAGCAGTAGCGACAGCGGCAATAGTGAGTGAGGGCTGCGGTAGTGGAGACAGCAGCAGTAGCGACAGCGGGAATAGTGAGTGAGGGCAGCGGTAGTGGAGACAGCAGCAGTAGCGACAGCGGCAATAGTGAGTGAGGGCTGTGGTAGTGGAGACAGCAGCAGTAGCGACAGCGGCAATAGTGAGTGAGGGCAGCGGTAGTGAAGACAGCAGCAGTAGCGACAGCGGCAATAGTGAGTGAGGGCTGCGGTAGTGGAGACAGCAGCAGTAGCGGCAGCGGCAATAGTGAGTGAGGGCAGCAGTAGTGGAGACAGCAGCAGTAGCGACAGCGGCAATAGTGAGTGAGGGCAGCGGTAGCGAAGACAGCAGCAGTAGCGACAGCGGCAATAGTGCGTGAGGGCAGCGGCAGCAAAAGTAGCAGCAGTAGCGGCAGCGGCAATAGTGAGTGAGGGCAGCGGTAGCGAAGATAGCAGCAGTAGCGACAGCGGCAATAGTGAGTGAGGACAGCGGTAGCGACAGCGGCAATAGTGAGTGAGGACAGCGGTAGTGGAGATAGCAGCAATAGCGACATCGGCAATAGTGAGTGAGGGCAGCGGTAGTGGAGACAGCAGCAGAAACGGCAGCGGAAGCAGCAACAACACCAAAGATTCATTAAGATGTGTATCGACTCGCTGTGTCATGTTCTGTCACACATTGTGAACTCGAGCATCACCTCACATACCGTTCCTGACTCATGGAAACTCACTCTGGTCCATCCCATTCCGAAAGCCTCGAAGTCTGACGACTTTAGTCGCTACAGACCGATCTCGATCCTTACTACCATATCCAAAATCACCGAACGCGTTGTTTCCGAACAACTAGACTCCTACTTCACTACCCATCATCTATTCTCCCCTAACCAGCACGGCTTCAGGACCAACCATTCCACCGACACCGCACTGCTCACCCTTACCGATCACGTTTTCCATGCCATGGATCAGCGCGAAGTCACTCTGCTCTGCCTATTGGACTGCTCTCGCTGTTTCGATTGTATCCCGCATGGGGCGCTGCTGCGTAAGCTTAGGCTCTACGGAGTTGACACGCGCTGGTTTGAAAGTTACCTGGTTAACCACTATCAGCGCGTTCAGGTCCGAACCACTGGAGTGTCTCGCGGTGGCACACTATCCCAGCCCCTTCTTAATCCTATCGGCACGTACCAGGGTTCCGCTCTCGGACCGATACTGCACAACATATATGCCAATGACTTACCGTTGTATATGGATGACTCCATTGGTATCATCGCCTACGCAGATGACGTCCAGTTGTACGTCTCTGGCCCACCGAGAGACCTCAGTCGGCTCGTCAAAGCGATGGAAAGCAGCCTATCTGTTATATCAAACTGGTACGGCAACAACGGTCTCAAAATTAACTCAGCGAAAACTCAGATAATTGCGCTCGGAACCCGCGAAATGACTCGGCGCCTCCCCCCGATCAGCATTACCTTCTCCGGCTCCACGATTACCTGCTCCAGCTCCGTTAAAAACTTAGGTGTCTGGTTCGACAGCGACATGGGTTTTGTCACTCACACGGACGACGTAGTGCGGCGGTGTACTGGCTCTCTGTGCGGACTGAGCCACAGCAGACACAGTTTCCCCCAATCGGTTCTGATAACACTGGTTCAGGGACTGGTATTCTCCGTGTTGCGATACTGTCTGTCTGTTGCGATACTGTCTGATACTGTCTGTATATGGGGCGAGTAATGTGACTCAGCGCGGGCGACTTCAGAAGCTGGTTAGGTTCGCTGCCCGAGTAGTCTCCGGTCGTAGGAAGTACGATCATGTCAGCGATGTTATTGACGACCTGGGTTGGCTCACTGCAGACAGCATGTATATGTATCACTACCTGGTACTAGTGAGAAAGATGTTGGTAACCTCTGAGCCACAGCACCTCGCCAGATATTTAGTTACCAGGCAGAGTGTGCATGGAAGGGACACCCGACAAAGTAACAGACTCCTGACGCCCGCCATTCGATCGGAGAGCAGACGGCGGCGCTTCTTGTTCACCGCTGTGTCGGACTTCAACGAGCTGCCGTCTGATCTGCGCTGCCTTAGCTGCCCGGCATTTAACCGCGACCTGAAGGAATACCTATGGGAACGGGAACGCGCCGATTGAGCTCTCCTGCATGCTACGATGTGTTGTGTGTATGATCTCGCAGATTGAGTGCTGATATGATGTGAATGTATTGCATGCATGTTTATATATATTCCTGCGTATTTAGGAACAACTTGACACGAGACACAGAATAGCCGTTTTGGTAGCGGATGTGTCTTTTAAAGTGAAATACAAATACCAATGACAACAACAGCAGCGGTAGCAGAGGGCAGCGGTGGCAGAGGGCAGCGGTAGTAGCTGCCGATAGTTAGCCAAAATGATGATACATTATATCAATGACAGCACCTGTCATTGGATGCCGATAGAAAACCATACCACTCGACTGCTTTCTCCGTCATTCTGCGGGTATCCTCTCGGCTGACACAGCTGCCATTTCTCTCCCTGCCTGGCCGGCTGTTCTGGTCTTGTCTCTCCCTGCCTGCCCGGCTGTCTGGCCGGCTGTTCCATATCTGCCATTTCTCTACCTGCCTGCCCGGCTGTTCCATGTCTGCCATTTCTCTCCCTGTCTGCCCGGCTGTTCCATGTCTGTCATTTCTCTCCCTGCCTGGCCGGCTGTTCCATGTCTGCCATTTCTCTCCCTGCCTGGCCGGCTGTTCTGACCATGTCTCTCCCTGCCTGGCAGGCTGTTCCATGTCTGCCATTTCTCTCCCTGCCTGGCCGGCTGTTCCATGTCTGCCATTTCTCTCCCTGCCTGGCCGGCTGTCCCATGTCTGCCATTTCTCTCCCTGCCTGCCCGGCTGTTCCATGTCTGCCATTTCTCTCCCTGCCTGTCCGGCTGTTCCATGTCTGCCATTTCTCTCCCTGCCTGGCCGGCTGTTCCATGTCTGCATTTCTCTCCCTGCCTGGCCGGCTGTTCTGTCCATGTCTGCCATTTCTCTCCCTGCCTGCCCGGCTGTTCCATGTCTGCCATTTCTCTCCCTGTCTGCCCGGCTGTTCCATGTCTGCCATTTCTCTCCCTGCCTGGCCGGCTGTTCCATGTCTGCCATTTCTCTCCCTGCCTGGCCGGCTGTTCCATGTCTGCCATTTCTCTCCCTGTCTGGCCGGCTGTTCTGGTCATTTCTCTCCCTGCCTGGCAGGCTGTTCCATGTCTGCCATTTCTCTCCCTGCCTGGCCGGCTGTTCCATGTCTGCCATTTCTCTCCCTGTCTGGCCGGCTGTTCTGGTCATTTCTCTCCCTGCCTGGCAGGCTGTTCCATGTCTGCCATTTCTCTCCCTGCCTGGCCGGCTGTTCCATGTCTGCCATTTCTCTCCCTGTCTGGCCGGCTGTTCTGGTCATTTCTCTCCCTGCCTGGCAGGCTGTTCCATGTCTGCCATTTCTCTCCCTGCCTGGCCGGCTGTTCCATGTCTGCCATTTCTCTCCCTGCCTGGCCGGGTGTTCCATGTCTGCCATTTCTCTCCCTGTCTGGCCGGCTGTTCTGGTCATTTCTCTCCCTGCCTGGAAGGCTGTTCCATGTCTGCCATTTATCTCCCTGCCTGGCCGGCTGTTCCATGTCTGCCATTTCTCTCCCTGCCTGACCGGCTGTTCCATGTCTGCCATTTCTCTCCCTGCCTGGCCGGCTGTTCCATGTCTGCCATTTCTCTCCCTGCCTGCCCGGCTGTTCTGGCCATTTCTCTCCCTGCCTGGCAGGCTGTTCCATGTCTGCCATTTCTCTCCCTGCCTGGCCGGCTGTTCCATGTTTGCCATTTCTCTCCCTGCCTGGCCGGCTGTTCCATGTCTGCCATTTCTCTCCCTGCCTGGCCGGCTGTTCCATGTCTGCCATTTCTCTCCCTGCCTGGCCGGCTGTTCCATGTCTGCAATTTCTCTCCCTGCCTGGCCGGCTGTTCCATGTCTGCCATTTCTCTCCCTGCCTGGTCTGCTGTTCCATGTCTGCCATTTCTCTCCCTGCCTGCCCGACTGTTCTGGCCATTTCTCTCCCTGTCTGGCAGGCTGTTCCATGTCTGCCATTTCTCTCCCGGCCTGGCCGGCTGTTCCATATCTGCCATTTCTCTCCCTGCCTGGCCGGCTGTTCCATGTCTGCCATTTCTCTCCCTGCCTGGCCGGCTGTTCCATGTCTGCCATTTCTCTCCCTGCCTGGCCGGCTGCTCCATGTCTGCCATTTCTCTCCCTGCCTGGCCGGCTGTTCCATGTCTGCCATTTCTCTCCCTGCCTGCCCGGCTGTTCCATGTCTGCCATTTCTCTCCCTGTCTGCCCGGCTGTTCCATGTCTGTCATTTCTCTCCCTGCCTGGCCGGCTGTTCCATGTCTGCCATTTCTCTCCCTGCCTGGCCGGCTGTTCTGACCATGTCTCTTCCTGCCTGGCAGACTGTTCCATGTCTGCCATTTCTCTCCCTGCCTGGCCGGCTGTTCCATGTCTGCCATTTCTCTCCCTGCCTGGCCGGCTGTCCCATGTCTACCATTTCTCTCCCTGCCTGCCCGGCTGTTCCATGTCTGCCATTTCTCTCCCTGCCTGTCCGGCTGTTCCATGTCTGCCATTTCTCTCCCTGCCTGGCCGGCTGTTCCATGTCTGTATTTCTCTCCCTGCCTGGCCGGCTGTTATGTCCATGTCTCTCCCTGCCTGCCCGGCTGTTCCATGTCTGCCATTTCTCTCCCTGCCTGCCCGGCTGTTCCATGTCTGCCATTTCTCTCCCTGTCTGCCCGGCTGTTCCATGTCTGTCATTTCTCTCCCTGCCTGGCCGGCTGTTCCATGTCTGCCATTTCTCTCCCTGCCTGGCCGGCTGTTCCATGTCTGCCATTTCTCTCCCTGTCTGGCCGGCTGTTCTGGTCATTTCTCTCCCTGCCTGGCAGGCTGTTCCATGTCTGCCATTTCTCTCTCTGTCTGGCTGGCTGTTCCATGTCTGCCATTTCTCTCCCTGCCTGCCCGGCTGTTCTATGTCTGCCATTTCTCTCCCTGCCTGGCCGGCTGTTCCATGTCTGCCATTTATCTCCCTGCCTGGCCGGCTGTTCCATGTCTGTCATTTATCTCCCTGCCTGGCCGGCTGTTCCATGTCTGCCATTTCTCTCCCTGCCTGGCCGGCTGTTCCATGTCTGCCATTTCTCTCCCTGCCTGGCCGGCTGTTCCATGTCTGCCATTTCTCTCCCTGTCTGGCCGGCTGTTCTGGTCATTTCTCTCCCTGCCTGGCAGGCTGTTCCATGTCTGCCATTTCTGTCCCTGCCTGGCCGGCTGTTCCATGTCTGCCATTTCTCTCCCTGCCTGGCCGGCTGTTCCATGTCTGCCATTTCTCTCCCTGTCTGGCCGGCTGTTCTGGCCATTTCTCTCCCTGCCTGGCATGCTGTTCCATGTCTGCCATTTCTCTCCCTGCCTGGCCGGCTGTTCCATGTCAGCCATTTCTCTCCCTGCCTGGCCGGCTGTTCCATGTCTGCCATTTCTCTCCCTGCCTGGCCGGCTGTTCCATGTCTGCCATTTCTCTCCCTGCCTGGCCGGCTGTTCCATGTCTGCAATTTCTCTCCCTGCCTGGCCGGCTGTTCCATGTCTGCCATTTTTCTCCCTGCCTGGCCGGCTGTTCCATGTCTGCCATTTCTCTCCCTGCCTGCCCGGCTGTTCTGGCCATTTCTCTCCCTGCCTGGCAGGCTGTTCCATGTCTGCCATTTCTCTCCCTGCCTGGCCGGCTGTTCCATATCTGCCATTGTTCTCCCTGCCTGGCTGGCTGTTCCATGTCTGCCATTTCTCTCCCTGCCTGGCCGGCTGTTCCATGTCTGCCATTTCTCTCCCTGCCTGGCCGGCTGTTCCATGTCTGCCATTTCTCTCCCTGCCTGGCCGGCTGTTCCATGTCTGCCATTTCTCTCCCTGCCTGGCCGGATGTTCCATGTCTGCCATTTCTCTCCCTGCCTGCCCGGCTGTTCCATGTCTGCCATTTCTCTCCCTGCCTGGCCGGCTGTTCCATGTCTGCCATTTCTCTCCCTGCCTGGCCGGCTGTTCCATGTCTGCCATTTCTCTGCCTGCCTGCCCGGATGTTCCATGTCTGCCATTTCTCTCCCTGCCTGGCCGGCTGTTCAATGTCTGCCATTTCTCTCCCTGCCTGGCCGGCTGTTCCATGTCTGCCATTTCTCTCCCTGCCTGGCCGGCTGTTCTATGTCTGCCATTTCTCTCCCTGCCTGGCCGGCTGTTCCATGTCTGCCATTTCTCTCCCTGCCTGGCCGGCTGTTCCATGTCTGCCATTTCTCTCCCTGCCTGCCCGGCTGTTCCATATCTGCCATTTCTCTCCATGCCTGGCCGGCTGTTCCATGTCTGCCATTTCTCTCCCTGCCTGGCCGGCTGTTCCATGTCTGCACTGTCTCTCCCTGCCTGGCCGGCTGTTCCATGTCTGCCATTTCTCTCCCTGCCTGGCCGGCTGTTCCATGTCTGCCATTTCTCTCCCTGCCTGGCCGGCTGTTCCATGTCTGCCATTTCTCTCCCTGTCTGCCCGGCTGTTCCATGTCTGCCATTTCTCTCCCTGCCCGCCCGGCTGTTCCATGTCTGCCATTTCTGTCCATCAGTGCGCCGCCACTTAAAATCGGCCGCAGCTTCCTATGGATCAGCGTGTCGGCTGTGTGACGAATAGAACCGATAGAGGCCTGGGACCGGCACGGGCGGCACCTGCGGCACCTGCGGCTCAGCGTTACGGTCAGGCACCGGGACACCGATGGCATGATAATCCCTCCACCAATCCCTCCCAGTGGGCGGTGGGCAGCGCTGCAGTGCGACGCCGCGCTCAGCAAAAGTGGCCTCACCTGGGGGTAGAGTTAAGGCATAAAGCAGGGAAGCTTGAGATAAAAATGAAAGGTACAGAATAGAACTGTTGGCTAAAATTGACGACATGGTGAATGAATGTGATTGAATCTATGATGAATGGTTCCAAGTCACCTACAGGAAAGATGGCGTCACCTGGGGGCTGCAGGGCTGGGATCATTGCGCTGCAGTGCATAAGCAAGCTTGCATGATAAATCAACGTTTTGAATACAAGCTTGTGGTAGGAATGACAACAAGATAAATGAAGAAAACATTCTAGGAATAAAAACGCCAATTTAAATGCATCATCAAAAATCACAATTTACAGTGTACAACATTACAACCAGCAAGGAATTGGCGCTGTAGTTGGCGATGAACGAGCGAGCGCGAAGGAAATGTATATGGCGAATAATGTGCGTGCACGTTATATGTACACAGAATGTAAAAAAACGCATGCCCACGCGCGTGAGCACGTGCGTGTGGTGTGAAGGGTGCTGCTTTGCTAGTACTGTTGCCTGACTCCACACACAATTGCAACTCGATCGGGCAAGTATTTTCTGATATATAAAAATGGGTGCGCACGTGCACATGAGCACCACACCCCTGACTTGTGGGAAAGTGGCGGCTGAGAGGTCTCCAACCACACACCAAATTTGAACACAATCTGCTCAGCCGTTCCTGAGATTCGGGAGCCGTTTCCTGAGAATAGGGGTGTGTACGTGCGCACGTGCAGAGGCACCCCACCCCTACCTTGTGGGAAAGTGGCGACTGAGAGTTCTCTAACTACATACCGAATTTGAACACAATCGACTCAGCCGTTCCTGAGATATAAAATAGGGGTGTGCACGTGCGCACGTGCCGAGGCACCTTATCCCTGACCTGTGAGAAGGCGGTGGCTGAGGGGTTCCTAACCACACACCAAATTTGAGTACATTCGGCTCATCCGCTCCTGAGATATAGCATAGGGGGTGCACGTCCGCACGTGCAGAGGTACCCCACCCCTGACTTGTGGGACAGCCGGCCAATAAATAAATAAATACATGGTAAGGCGAGAGGTTCCTAACCACACACAAAATTAGCACTCAATCGGCCCAGCCGTTGCGGAGTTTTTGCGAGAAATCACTTTTCAACACCCCTCACGTGGCACACGCCACGCGCAGTGGTAGTGGTACCCACGTGAGTCGGCACTGGTCTCACACAGGGTAGGTTGGATGGAGCTGTTCAGTAAAGAAGCCCGCTTGTCAATCGGACTTGCGGTTGCACAGATATGAGCTTCTGGAAAGTGTCGCCACGGGTCGGGTCGGGCCAGGCCGGGTCGGGCCGCTCATATTCAGATTTTCCGATTACGAGTGAGCGCTTCGCGCTCGCTCGTAATCATGTAAGTATATTAAATCCACTTTGAACTGTAGCGTGTTTGAAGACTGGAAGGAGCTGGAATATTCGCAGACGTTGCTAATAAACAAGTCTCGGGATACGAGTAAACAAAATACCAGAAAGGCGCCGTAGCTGGCGATGAACGAGCGAGCGCGTAGGATATGTATGGTGAATTTCAACTCGATCGGGCAAGTAGTTTCTCAGATACAAACAAGGTGCGCACGTGCGCACGTGCAAAGGCCTGACTTTTGGGAAAGTGGCGGCTGGGAGGTTTCTAACCACACACCGAATTTGAACACAATCGGCTCAGCCGTTCCTGAGATATAAAATAGGGGTGCACACGTGCAGAGGCACCCACCCCTGATTTGTGAGAAGGCGGTAGCTGAAAGGTCCCTAACCACACATCAAATGTGAACACAATCGGCTCAGTCGTTTCTGAGATATATAATAGGGATGTGTACGTGCGCACGTGCAGAGGTATCATCCCATCCCATCCCTGACTTGTGGGAAAGTGGCGGCTGAGGGCCCCTAACCACGCACCAAATTTGCACACAATCCGCCCAGCCGTTGCGGAGTTTTTGCGATTGAACACTTTTCAAACCCATCACGCGACACGCGCCACGCGCAGTGGTAGTCACCCACATGAGTCGGCACCGGTCTCAAACAGGGTAGGTTAGATGGGGCTGCTCAGCAAAGAAGTCAGCTGGTCAATCGGACGTGTGGTTGCATAGATATGAGCTTCTCAAAAGCGTCGCCACGGGCCGGGCTGGGTCGGATCGGGCCGGGCCGCTCCTATTCAGATTTTTCCCTGACACCACGGAAGGACGAGCGAGAGCAGTATCGTGATTCGTGATTGAAATGACTGGCTGCATGACTTGATGTGCGTATGCGGTACTAAGCGCTATGACGTCATGAACTTGGTGGGCACTAAATCGGCGGCGCAGGTCTGTGTTTGGCGGTGCCTGCCATGATGGTACACGTGTCGGAGTAGCTCCATCCAACGTCACCATCAACGCTCCATCCAACGTCACGTCCACGGCAGCGTCGTTGCCGGTGCCGATCTACCGGACGTGACGTGACGTGACCGGTCCGGGACTACAGCCCAACTCCGCCGCGCTCGAGAAGCTGCGGCCTAACAAGGCGGCTGACTGGAGATCCTCTGTCTGAGAGCTGTACAGACAGAGCTGTACAGAGCGTGAGAGCAGAGATCCTCTGTCTGAGAGCTGTACAGACAGAGCTGTACAGAGCGTGAGAGCAGTAGACGGTGCCGATGACTGCTCACCGCAGATGTACCCTCCTCATACAGACCATCCAACTAGACATGTAGGATAGGTCACCTGTGGGGCGATGAACTACGTTATGTGCAAAGTGCATGCCCTATCACCCAAGGGCGTCGTCCACCCCCCCCCCCCCTAGATTAGCTGGATTTTAACATGTGATTTGGGGCCAAACACCTTGCCGGTCTCCCAAACATTTTGTGTCGCCGGCTGGGTTGCCCTGACCTCGGGGTAGAGGTCACGTGACCTAGGACGGGTCGGCGTGGACTGGTGCGGGGCGGGCGGCGGCCAGTTACTCGTTGAAGCAGGGTAGAGGTCACGTGACCTGGGACGGGTCGGCGTGGGCTGGTGCGGGGCGGGCGGCGGCCAGTCGCTCGTTGAAGCAGGGTAGAGGTCACGTGACCTAGGACGGGTCGGCGTGGGCTGGTGCGGGGCGGGCGGCGGCCAGTCGCTCGCTGAAGCAGGGCAGTGTGAAGCACAAGAGCACTAGTGAGCAGTGTGTGCCTGGATAGTTTGAGACGCTGGTGAACTTTTCTGCAAACTGATAACACACAGTCTCGAGTCCGAGATTGTCTGGCTACCAGTGAGGTGAGAGTGACGAAGATTTGGTGACGAAGTATCAGTAACGAAGATTTATGTCATACGGTCAGCTACACTTCACTGAGACCTGGCGAGACCTGGCGAGACATGGCGAGACATGGCGAGACCTGGCGAGACCTGGCGGAGAGACTCTGCGAGGCAGCTCAAAGGTAAGCCTTGCCTGTGGAACCGAATCCCACTCCAGACATGATCTGAACTTTGAACCATTATCATTCATTATCCATTAACCATGATCATTTCATTCATTACCATGCATTATCTACTAACCATTATTATTCATTATCCCACTCTTTATGTCGTCAATTTTTCCGCATGTTTTCCCGCCCGGATAGCATTATTCGGACCCATATTGGCACTCCCTTCACTCTAATTAACTCATATCAGTTAGTAAATATTTCCCATACAAGAAAATCAATATAATTTTCACTTATTTTAAGCTTCTAACACAAACATGTTTGTGGCATAGCATACAGAAATCTTGCATTTCTATTTCGGTGACAGACACCTTCATATATAAAATCGGTTGATAATTCGAGGTCTAATCAGGAAAAACAGCAGGGATGCGACAGTTCGACACCGTGCAGTCGGCGGCTTATTAACCACTCTGTCGCCACGGTCCAAACTTAGAACTGCAGACTCGATGCCCAGCAGACTGGTTATTGATTCGCCATTTTGGAAAGATTCAATCACGATTCATTTTGGAATATGAATGATTCAGTCACCGTTTGATTCATGGATAACCATTTTGAGAAATGATTCTTTCCGATTCAAAGAACGAAAACATTTTTTGATCAAATCACGTTTGACTTACCATTGATTGCATTGCAATCGCATTGCACATGGTCTTTTTGATTCAATCAGCCTTGTTTCTATGCGGGTTTTGATTCAATCATGATTCATGAATAAAAAAAATCCGTTGGTGAATCGATTCTTCTTTGATTCAATGGATTTTGATTGAACGATTCCAATCGCTTCAATCAGAGTCGAATCAATAACCAGTCTGATGCCCAGAAGAAAGGGAAGACTTGCTCAGAAGTATTCTGAATAACTGCAGGGCTGTGTTGAACAGCTCTCTGTCATCACATCCTGTCATCACGGCTCGTAACGTGTCTAAACGTCTGTAAACTTGGTCTCCAGTCGCCTTTTCAGCGTTGGCCAAGCACGTTCGGAGTCCATTCAGTGTCTCGTTTTCAGACGGGAGTGCAGGGATGAGAGGCGTTATCTCGCTGCAGAAGGCCGGCATAGAAACACAGATGCACAGATGTGGAGAATTGGCAAAATGCCAGGGGGTGCTTTTCACCGGCGGCTCTCAAATCCAAGATGTGGCGGAGAGGACGAGGAGAGAGGTTGGCGGCCGTTATGGCCGCTTAAAGAGACTATCCCACCTTAACATTAGATTGGAGTTGAGATAGCTATTTTGATGGCTTGGCATTGCAATTAAGTATGGTAGCAGTTAAAACAATCACAATGATCTAATAAAAAATATTTGAGTTTTATTTTGACATCTGTAAAAAATAAGGTCCATGTGTATTTGAATAGAGCCTCTAAACCGACAGCGTCGTCTCTCTTTACCCAACTGGTAATGATAGTCGACTTGTTTTAACCCTCGCCCTACGGGAGCTTTTTCACCTTCGCCCTACGGGGGGGGGGGGGCCTGACAGGCCCCCCTGTTAACTTATAAACCAAGCAACTTAGAGCAATGCGGTAAGAACCAGCATGTTGCCTGTTATGAGAGGAATCTAACAGTATGCGTTTTTTAGGTTTCAGCTCAAAGGGTGACCTTCCAGGCGATTTTGCTCTTCAGAAGATCTCAAAATTAGAAATTGATAAATGTAAATAAAAAGGCGTATTCCTAGACCAGTTTTGGCTCAGAAATACAGAAAAGGTAATTATTTGTTCGTATCTTGTCCAAAAAAAGTCAAAAACGTTATTTGGTAAAAATGACGTCATCAGTTTCTTACACTTGGGAGCCATCACTCAGTCAAAAATGAAGATATTTCTTTGAAATTTGGTATGGGTATTGTCCATACTCAGTTATTTCACATATATTCCGGTTTTTCTAACATCTTTGAAAATTTTGATTTTGTGGGGGTTTTCCAAAAAAAAATTAGGGGTTAAAAAAGAAAAAAAGAAGAAAGTCCGAGATATTTAAAAAAAAGAGAATGCCATTTTTTATCTTTGGTGAATTGCGTTTGCAATTTGCTTTTAAACTCTGTTTTCTACGATTTCTCAAATATTTCTCATTTTGGTTTACCAACATGACGTCATCAAAACATGATGATCTCCCGAACTGCTTAATCAATTTCAATTAAATTTTTACAGCAGACGTATAATTATTGTAAACTCAGCTACCGAAAATTTCAGCAAGATACACCGTATGTGTAAAAAGTTATTCAAGAAAAACCTCAGGGGGGCCTGTCAGCCCCCCCCCCCCCCCCGTAGGGCGAGGGTTAAGGTGAACCTTGGAGATATTAGCTACGTTTCAATGGTTTGGTAGCTGGATTGTTTTGTATTCAAAGCGCCAGAATTGTCTCGGAATAAATTTTGCCCATGCTTTGGCAGCGTAAAGGATTTCTGTGTAGCTCTCTAGAGCTCAATATGACGTCATCAACCCAAATATTAAAACTTAACTTTTTATGAAATTGATCACTGTTTGCGAGAAACAAATGTCATAATCGTGTTCAGCAGCAATTACTTCATATTGTGCACCACAAGCGGCGTATATTTTACAACTTTTGGGAAGGTGGGACGTAAGCGTGACGGACCGTAAAATAAAAGGAAGCAAGCGGCAGGAAAATGGATGCAAACATCAGTGACAAGATGCATCGAAACCCCAATATGGAGTTTCATTTCATGGTTTGAGGAAGCGATTTTTGTTTGCACTACGGTTGCCCCCCCCCCCCCCCCCCCCCAAAAAAAAAAACCCGCTTCGAGTCACATCAAGAATCGTAATGTATTTTACCTTGTAAACGATGAGAAGAGAACAAAAAGTCACGGTGCGAACATATCAACCTCCAAGTCACATAATATCGGCACCGAAATAGCTCCAAGTCACATAATATCGCCACCGAAATCACGAAGTCTTCAATCTGACCTGACTGTGATTTTTTCCCCCTTTTTCCTTTATTTATTCAATGTATCTCGATATCTCGAACAACCATATAAAAACAACACAACGAAGAAGAAGCTGCACGGTCTGGTCGGCAGCGGTCCGGGCAGCTGCTCGGCACGGCCTCGGATATCACAGCGGCGACGGGCGGCCATGCCGCAGCGAGAGTTGTGGCGCCAGGAGCTGTGCGCGGAGGTGCGGGAGGCCTGCCCCTGTCCGCCGGCCCTGGGCGCGAATTCCCCTATCAGCATAACAGCGATTCTTAAAGGGTGTGCTTCTCGCGACTGTATTGCCACCTATTTGTGAATGTGGCATGGTATAACTTTCTCCTTCACCCGCTAGGTGTCTGGGTTATTTATGGCCTTCAGGCACCCCATCTGGAGTCTGGTGTCCGACTATCGCATCACGATCGTACTCACGCGTTCACTCTATTCCCCCTGGCACACACTCGCCATGGCATTCGTTGCCGACGGCGAATGTGGCGCGTGTCGAGATGACTGACAAACTGACGACAAAAGGACTAAGGGTCTGTTCCAGTGGCTCCTCCAAAAAAAAAGATGAAATTAGTTTAGAGGAGGTTGGAGGAGCGCTGATTTGCGTCGCTACAGGAACAATTTCGGATGAGGTATCATCTGTTTGCGAGCATGTCAAGTAGACAGTGCTGATGCATTGAAGACAAACACGGCGTCCAGATCCACAACAAATACGAGATACCCAATTTTTAATTTGGATACCCAATTTGAAGTACCCATGGAGAAAATGAGAAGAAAAAGATACTATTCGCACCACTTCAACCTCACATTCAGTCCTCACTCTCTTTCTCCTATGTGTAAAACAAATATGGCGTCTGAATTACATATGAATGAACCGCGCCACTAATGTCTACCATATCCTCCTCCAGCCTCCTCCGAAACACCACCTTTCATTTCGGAGGAGTTCGGAGGAGGAGGTTTGAGGCGAGCTTGGAGGAGCTTAGAGGAGTTTGGATGAGTCACGGGAACTTTCTATAATGACCGAGCGGGCGGGAAGCGCCTGTGAGGTTTCTCGTCAACTTACTAGACAAATTTACATTTGACCCGGCCCGACCCTTCCCGACCCGGCCATACAGACGCTTTTCGGAAGCTAATAACTTTTTTCAACCACTGCTCCGATTGAGATCGGGTTTTCACCATTGAATAGGATCATCAAATTAATTTTGATTTTGTTATGGTGCGTTCTGATAGGGGTTGGATCCACAGAGCATGGCACCCACAGACGTCGAAATGAACAAAAATAATTTTTGATCAAAAATGGCTTGATTTATCTAAGCATTCGTTTGTATACGCTGAAGCATGCAGCGTTCAGGACGTACTCCTTTTGGCGGATTCGAGAAAGGAGATCATGTACAATTTAATAATAATAAATTTTTATGTTGGCATGCATGAAGGCCTGGCAATTTTTATGGAGGACTAAAAGGACTAAAAGGAATATGTGTTACTACCACGTGTGCTATCGAACCGTTTCATATTTCAAACCTGTTTTAGCTTTACCAGTGCGTGCCCGCTCGGTCATCGCCCAAAAAGGCGTTTTACTGGTTTAAATAATTAAAGGATATTTCTACATATAAAAATTGTATTTACACTGTCAAGTAGGAATCACCGAAACCAGTGTACTTCAATTTTTTTTAAAAAGAAAGATACCTATCTACTCTCCCCTCAAAAAGAATCAGAATGGAGTTATGGCTACACCAGACTACCTATCCCTAGTTTAATCCTTAATAAATACCAACCAAACTTGTACAATTCACTTAAAGGACAACTAATAGTCGATCTCAAAAATATAAATTGAAGAAGAAAAAAGGCAACACAAGCAGCATAACTAACCTAAAAATGCATTTCAAATCACAAAACACGACCACCACCGTCACATTTCGCCGCACCTCGGATTGCCCGACCCGGCGCTGGGCAAACCTTAAGCACTGCGTGCAAAACAGTATGTTTCTTGATCAGCTTGCCACACACTTTATTTTTATACAATGATTTATCGATATCACTAGTCATTTTCCTTGCAACGTTGCATCGAGTTTGCCTATTAATTACTCTGGCCCCAGACAACGGAGCAAAACAAACGTTGTATACTGTTTTAGACACATTACCTCTGTTTCCGAAAAAGCTAATGATCAGCGGGAACCATTCCACGTTTTTGAGGTATTCCGAGAAATACCTCGTGTTGCAACTGTTTTCAGTATCCGCATGTAGATGGCACTAGTATCCGCTTTTTTGCGATTCACCCCCGAATCTGGACTGGGCGCCAGAGCCCAGCCCGATTACGAGAACCGCCCGGCCGGGGTGCGGTGAAGCCTGCGAGGAGGGGGGGGGGGGGGCGAGAGCGGGGGAGGCGGGTTACAAATGGCCTTACAGTCCCGCCTTTTCCAAGAGCTGCGCTAGACGTCCCAGTTCTAACTAGACTAACCAGTTCATAGCCAGGTTTCGCTGAAATTTATTTAATGCTGCTAGTGACTGAACCGCTAGTCCCTACCTTTCTTCTACTAACAGAGTGTTTATCATTGACAGGCTTTCGGCCAATCAAAACATTCCATTGCTTGGTCACGACAGTTTGGAATATGCATTGCATTGTATTCAGGGGCGTAGGGAGAATTTCGTCCAGGGGGGGGGGGCAAATGGGATCAGAGGGGCCCTCGTAGCCAAGGGGGGCTTACATCATTAAAACAGTACAGTGCGTTGCATGTTGTAAAACAACGACAAATACGATTTCTACAACGAAAAACAAGTGTATTTTTTCATTTTTGGGAGTGAAAAAAAAATTCGAAAATCCGAGATAGTCATTTGTAATATTTTGTCATTTCCTTTTTTCAACTTTTTTACTTGCAATTTTCGTCAAAACTCGATTTCTATGATTTTTCAAGCATGTATTGTTTTTCCACCAAAAATGTCATGACATGACGTGATTAAAACGTCATTATCTCCCAAAGTAATCCACCATTTTCATTGCAATGTTGTGATAAGACGTATAATTGATGCAGCATAAGGTACTAAAGGATTGACGTCGATATCTATCATTGTTTTCAAGTTATTGAGCAAATATGGGAGGGGGTGGGAGGGGGGGGGAGGGGGCAGATTCTGCCACCTCCAGCGGGGCGTGGGTTATCCCTCGCCAGTGCAGGGGGATGCCACCCCCTCGGTTTTTCGGGAATAGCTCGCGTAAATATCAACCGATTGCCGATGAAAGTTTCGGTACCCTACTTGTGAACAATTTGACACATATTCTAAAACAAATTTAAGTTGTAGGTCACATGACTCCTGACCTTTGACCTGTTTCTCAAGGTCATGCCAGGCGCAAATGGCGTTCCGCAGTATCGATGCTTGTAATTTGTGCGGTTTCCGAGTGTTTGTTGTTCAGGAGCATATGCACAGGTGTTTCCAGGTGACAGTTGTGGTTTCGACTGAGATTGTGATCTCGATTGACCTTTGCAGAGGTCAACCGAGGTCACTGACCTCCGATGACCTGATATTACTTTTTTGGCCTCTGACAGTTTCTAGGACATTTTGTGGCGCTGATTTCAAATATGGGATCCATTTTACATAATTATATGTTTCACTGGGGTAATGCGCCTCCACAGGTCAACCGAGGTCACTGACCTCAAATGGCCTGACATGACCTGACATGACCTTTTTGGAATTTGACAATTTATAGGACATTTTGTGGCGCTGATTTCAAATTTGGCACCATTTAGCATAATTATATTCTCATTCGCGATTCTAGCTCGTTTAAATTCAATGTATACGCATTTACAATTTTGTTGAATTTTGGGTCATTGACATGACCTCAGAGATCACCCAATGACCTAGGACCTTAAAATCGGGTATCAATGGCTTCCTCTCGTGACAAGCAATACGCTCGTTGTTAAATAGAAGCTCTAACCCAATTAGAGGCGAAACTCTAGGGGATGTACCAACCCCCTGCACGGTCACGCACTGATCGGATGCTGCACGGGCGAGGGTTAAAGCAAATATTATCCTAAATCTTCTTCAATTCGGATTCAGGAAACAACACAGTACGTACCTGCCGCTTGTTTAAATGTACGATGAAGTTTACAAAATGTCTACAAAATAACGAAATAACATGCTCCACCTTGATTTACAGAAAGCTTTGGATACAGTTTGCTTGGCGATTCTCTTTAAAAAATACACCGCATTGTGATACGAGAGGTTTCTACAACACGATAGAGTCATAGATTAATAAGAGGCATACAATGGCAATAATAGATGAGATTGCATCTAAGAAACAAATGATGAAAATTGGCGTCCCACAGGGTTCAATTTTAGGTCCTCTTTTATGTATTCTCTATATTTAATGTTGCTGGTGACTGAACCGCTAGCCCCTACATTTCTTCTACTAACAGATGGTTTATCATTGCCAGGCTTTCGGCCAATCAAAACATTCCATTGCTTGGCCACGACAGTTTGGAATTAATAATATGCATTGAATTGTATTGAAGTTGAACGCTACAAACTATTCCATTTTGTGGTTGGGGTTGGCTGTGGGGGAGTTACATGTTCGTGTGGCTAACCCTTATGAACCGCTGGTGGATGGTGTGGTTCAATCTTATTATACTAATGAGAAAGACTTCAATATCGTATAATAGTTTGTTGACTGCTTTGTTCTAAATGCAGTGTTCCTACTGCAGTCTGCAGTCGTGTCTATCTGACTGAGAAAAGTTGTGTAAGTAACAAAAGGCCAGGAATGACTACCGTAACTCGTAACCGTAAGTACCTATGCATGAATACAGCACACCGGTTAGTGTTTTACAACCTACTAGCTCTAGCCTGCTATCAGTATTGACTATTGAGCTTGTTGATTGGTTCGGGGTAAAAGCAAATGAGTCAAAGCTGAATCGCCAAAAACAATTTCCCCGTTTGAGTCAGAGTTGAGTCAGAGTCCTTTCGAAAATGAGACAGAGTCGAGTCAGTCTAAAAATCTTATTCGAGCACAACCCTGGTCAGAATTGACTATAAACGTCGATGTTTTGTGTCTTAGGGTCTGTTCCAGTGGCTCCTCTAACCTCCTCAAACCTCCTAAGTTCTTCCAAATGAATAGTATCGTTCCCGTGGCTCATCCAAACTCCTCTAACCTCCTCCAAGCCCGCCTCAAACCTCCTCTGAAGTCTGAACTCCTCCGAAATGAAAGGTGTTTTTTTTTCGGAGGAGGCTGGAGGAGGATATGGTAGACATTAGTGGTGCGGTTCATTCATATGTAATTCGGACCCCAATTTGTTTTACACATAAGAGAAAGAGAGTGAGGACTGAATGTGAAATTGAAGTGGTGCGAATATTATCTTTTTTATTCTCATTTTCCCTATGGGTACTTAAAATTGGGTATCAAAATTCAAAATTTGGTATCTTATATTTGTTGTGGATCTGGACGCCGTGTTTGTCTTCAATGCATCAGCACTGTCTACTTGACATGCTCGCAAACAGCTGATACCTCGTCCGAAATTGTTCCCGTGGCGACGCAAATCAGTGCTCCTCCAACCTCCTCTAAACTAATATCATTTTTTTTTTTGAGGAGCCACTGGAACAGACCCTTAGTCTTTTGTCGTCAGTTTGTCAGTCACCTCGACACGCGCCACATCCGCCGTCGGCAACGAATGCCATGGCGAGTGTGTGCCAGGGGGAATAGCGTGAACGCGTGAGTACGATCGTGATGCGATAGTCGGACACCAGACTCCAGATGGGATGCCTGAAGGCCATAAATAACCCAGACACCTAGCGGGTGAAGGAAAAAGTTATACCATGCCACATCCACAAATAGGTGGCAATACAGTCGCGAGAAGCGCACCCTTAATGGCATCAGCAATACAACAGAAACAGGCACCTTTTACTTATTTGCTGATGATATACGGCAATTTATATTCAAGCTAGAAATGTTGAAGAGCTACAAACAAAAATTAATTAATTAATTCCAAAAATAACGAGTTGTTCCATGTAAATATATTATCACTAAATGCATCAAAGACAAATTACCAAATCTATTCAAGATCGGTGACGTGACCAGGTCTTGACATAGTATTAAATGATACACCAATCACGATAAACCCATGCATTAAATACTTAGAAGTTCTTGTAGATGAAAATCGTAAATGGAATAGTCATATATATATATATATATATAGTGTATTATGTGCGATAAGCCGTAATATATAGGAGTTATCGGAATATCGAAGCTTTATTAATCCTCACAGCAACTTCTATTGCAGTACAATGCATTAATTCCGCCCCATCTAAATTATTGTGCAGTGATCTGGATTCTGGGGTAGGAATTATGGCACTAACATTAAAAAGCATTCGATAGTGCGGAAACGAGCGATTTGTCCCCCCTGTAGCTCAGTGGGAGAGCGCTGGGCTTCTGACCTTTTCTGGTAGTGGCAGCCCCAGTTCGAGTCAAAGTCAAAGCCTACATTACCAAAGCCTTGTACTCCTCTCAGACGTTACTAGCATACACTGAAAAACAATGAGAACTTTCACTGGTCTTCCTTCGAGAGCCTCACCGGCGCTCGACCGGCAGACCACCTCTACCACCACAGGACCCTCTAAAGGCCAGTATAGTACTCAGTATGCTCTACAGATCGGCAGGGACCTCTAAAGGTCGGCAGATGGCCATCTGCAGATCGGCAGGGCCCTCTAAAGGCCGGCAGAGGGCCCTCTACGCTCACTCTACAGATTGGCTGGGACACTGCAGATCGACAGGGCCCCTAAAGACTGGAGGAGGGACGTCTACAGGTCGGCAGAGCCCTCTAAATGTCGGTAGAGGCCATCTAAAGGCCGGCAGAGGGCCCTCTACGCTCACTCTACAGATTCGCTGGGACACTGCAGATCGACAGGGCCCCTAAAGACTGGGGGAGGGCCGTCTACAGGTCGGCAGAGCCCTCTAAATGTCGGTAGAGGCCATCTAAAGGCCGACAGGCAGGCAAGGCGATCTACAGATCGGCAGGGCCCGCTAAAGGCCGGCAGAGGGCCCTATCCAGATCAGCAGGGACCCTCTACAGATTGACAGAGTCCTATAAAGGCCGGCAGAGGGCCCTCTACAACCGGAAGGGGCCATATAAATGCCGACAGGGGGCCCTCTGAAGATCGGCAGGCCCTCTACATGCTGGAATGGTCCTCTAAAGGCGGGCAGAGGGCCCTCTACAGATCGGCAGGGCCCTCTAAAAGTCGGCAGGGGCCCTCTATAGATTGGCTGGGCACGCTGCAGATAGTCAGGGCCCCTAAAGGCTGGAAGAGGGCCCTCTACAGGTCAGCAGGGCCCTCTAAATGCCGACAGAGGCCCTCTACAGATTGGCAGGGCGATATACATATCGGGAGGGCCCTCTGAAAATCGGCAGAGGGCCCTCTTCAGATCGGCAGGGCCCTATAAAGGCCGACAGAGGCCCCTCTATAACCGGAAGGGGTCATCTAAATGCCGACAGGGGCCCTCTGCAGATCGGCAGGCTCTCTACATGCTGGAAGGGCAGATCTAAAGGCGGGCAGAGAGCCCTCTACAGATCGGCAGGGCCGTCTAAATCCCAGCAGAGGGCCCTCTACAGATTGGCTGGGACACTCTGCAGATCGACAGGGCCCTCTAAATGC
Organism: Chirona hameri; assembly: GCA_036785665.1. Taxonomy (NCBI): domain Eukaryota; kingdom Metazoa; phylum Arthropoda; class Thecostraca; order Balanomorpha; family Balanidae; genus Chirona; species Chirona hameri. The sequence goes on from JAXIVJ010005850.1 coordinate 53,623, forward strand.
CGAAAGAGGCCCTCTACAGATTGGCAGGGCGATCTACGGATCGGCAGGGCCCTCTAAAGACCGGAAGAGGGCCCTCTCCAGATCGGCAGGGACCCTCTACAGACTGGCAGGGCCCTATAAAGGCCGGCAGAATCCCTCTACAACCGGAAGGGGCCATCTAAATGCCAGCAGGGGGCCCTCTGCAGATCGGTAGGGCCCTTTAAAAGCTAGTAAAGGACCCTATCCACACTAGCTGGGCCCCTTTTACGTATTTATTTATACATGCCTTTAACAGACAAGCAAGTGTTGTTATTTATTCGTGTTACGATTTTTTATCGGTGCGTGGGCGTTTTTTATGCGACGTAAGGCGTTTTGCGGGCGCCTGACACCATCAAAAACACTGGGGTCTTAATACAATCAAGGGCGTAGGCAAGGGGGGGCAAGGGGTCATGCCCCCCCCCCCCTGGGGCCGAACGCCATTAGCTGTTTGGTGGCCTCGGTCACGGGCGGGGCTGTAGGGTTTCGCACTTTGGTCCGTTTCGGAGGTGCCGCCTCGTCCAGTACGGGCCGTGTGACGCTCAGGAAGTACTCCCACTGCTCAGCTGGGTCGGCACTGTGGTACACCGGGCTCCAGTCGATCTCCTGTAGCCGCCGGTTCATCTCGTCAACGTTGATCCTACGCCAGCTACGAGTGGTCACCACGGTCGGTTTAGGACGGAGACCAGCCAGGACGAATGTAGCGCGCGCCCAGTTGTGATCACTGTAGTCACAGTCGAGCGTGCCCTGCCGCTGCACCTCACCATTGCTGCATATTACATCGATGGTAGAGCCAGAGCTGCGGAATGTGGGCCCAGTGCTGTGCTGTCGCCCTGCCGACATGCTCAGGGGCCCCTCCGACCTGCCCAGGGGCCCCTCCAGTCTGTCTAGGAACTCATCCGGCATGTTCAAGGGCCCTTCCGACAGGCCCAGAGACCGTTTCGGTCCAGCCAGGGGCCCCTCTGACTTGCCCAGGAGCCCCTCCGATCTGCTCAGCGACTCTTCTGGTCGGACTGCGCTGGCTGCTTTGTCGCCCTGCCGACATGCTCAGGGGCCCTCCGACCTGCCCTGGGTCCCCTCCGTGCTGGCTAGGGGCCAATTCGGCATGTTCAGGGGCCCTTCTTACCCGCCCATGGGCCCTTTCGGTCTGGTCAGGGGCCTCTCCGATCTGCACAGGGGCATTTTGAACTTTCCAGGGCCCCTCTGGTCTGTCCAGTGGCCCTCCCGCCTTCTAAGGGGTCCTTCCAACCTGGCAAGGGACTGCGTTGGCTGCTTTGTCGCTTGCGACATGACCCGGGGTAGAGCCCTTCATGGAACACATTTTCAGTCCCCATCCAGTTCAAGCCCATTCAGTCAGACCCCAAACCGTTCCAATCCGAATTCATATTTGATGGGGCTCCCATTCCCACCGGTTTCAGCATATTTCACTTTTTGTGGTGCTTAAAAATTGTATGGTCTGTCCCAAACCCGTTCCAACCCGTTACATTTCCAAAAATGGCTCCATTCCCACCCATTTCCATCCCGTTCCATGGGTTCCATGGGGATTCCCATTCCATGAAGGGCTCTACTCCGGGGGCCCTCCGACCTACCCTGGGACCCCTCCGTGCTGACTAGGTGCCCATTTGACATGTCCAGGGGCCGTCCTGACCCACCTAGGGGCCTCTTCGGTCTGGTCAGGGCCCCTCTGACCTTCACAGGGTCACTTTGAACTTCCCAGGGGCCCTCTGGGGTATGTATAAGGACCCTCCAACCTGCCCAGGGACCCTTTTGACCTTGCAAGGCACTGTTCTGGCTGCCGTGTCGCCCTGCCGACATGCTCAGGGGCCGCTTGACCTGCCCAGGGGCCCCTCTGTGCTGGCTAGGGGCCCATTCGACGTGTTCAGGGGCCCTCTGACCCGCTCAGGGACACTTTCGGTCTGGCGAGAGACCCCTATGACATGCACAGGGCTCTTTTGAACGTCCAAGGGCCCTCTGGTCTTTCAGAGAGGGTCCTGGGGCCCTAAATGGCCTCTGAAGTGCTCTAAACTCTATAAACACCACACTTCGCGTGTTAAAGAGCCCATGATACCGCGCTTCGCGCGGTCTCGTCGGCCCTTTTCGGCGCGCTGCGCGCGCCGAAAAGGGCCCTCCGCCGCCGAAAAGCGCCCTCCTGGCCTCCAGGGGGATGCGGCCGCACCCACCGCTCCCTCCCTTGGCTACGTGCCTGTTGGTGGTGGAATGGATTCTCTAAGTGGTTTTGGGAAAAACTTATGCGGTACCGCGTCATTCTCCCGTGTGCCATAACGGTAACTTATGCCGTGACCTGAGGTCAAACGATGACCTGAAGGGGTTAGGTCGCTCTTTGTGCACCATGTATAGGCTGGTGGGAATATTTAGCCTTTGAAACGACTTCGTTAAGTACTTTAGGGAAAAGATATGCGGTACGCGAGATTTGACCTCTCAAGCACTCTATGACCTGCCGAGGTCAAACGGTTGACTTAATAATGAAATACTTAAATGTTTCGAATATACTCATAGAAACCAACATGTGGTATAAGTTTGAACACAATCGGCCGGTAAACAACGAACACGTATTTGGACGATTCGTTAAATGGCTATTAGCGCCTTTCCAGGCGACCTGAGGTCAAACGGTGACCTGGAGGAGACAAGTATTGAGTTGTGCACCTTCGTTGGGAAAGGGAAGGTGATTGTGGTGGAATAGGTTCTCTAAGTGAATTTAGAGAAGAAAAACATTATCCGTTACCGCGTCATTCTCTCGTGTGTCATAACGGTAACTTATGTTGTGACCTGAGGTCAACCGGTGACCAGGGGCGGTCGGATCACTCATTGTGCACCGTCTAGCTGGGGAGAATATTCAGCCGTTGAAAACGACTTCGGTAAGTACTTTAGGGAAGCAGTTATACGGTAGCCGATATTTGACCTCGCAGGCACTCTTTGACCTCTCGAGATGATACGGCTGAGCTAAGAAATAAATGCTTTCAGGTTTCGAATATACTCATAGACACCAACATTTGGTATAAGTTTGAACACAATCGGGCGGTAAACAACGAATACGTATTTGGGCGGCTCGTTAAATGGCTATTAACGCCTTTCCAGGTGACCTGAGGTCAAACGGTGACCTGGAGGGGTCAAGTCTTGATGCTATGCACCTTCAGTTGGTTAAAGGGAAGGTGATGGTGGTGGAATGGGTTCTCTAAGTGATTTTGGGAAAAACATTATCCGTTACCGCGTCATTCTCCCGTGTGCCATAACGGTAACTTATGCCGTGACCTGAGGTCAAACGATGACCTGAAGGGATCAGAACACTCGTTGTGCACCATGTAAAGGCTGGTTGGAATATTTAGCCGTTAAAACAAAGACTTCTGTAAGTACTTTAGGGAAAAAGTTATGCGGTACCCGACATTTGACCTCGCAGGCACTCTATGACCTCCCGAGGTCAAACGATTGACCTCAGCAAGTAATGCTTTTAAGCTTCGAATACACTCATAGACAGAAACAGTTGGTATAAGTTTGAACACAATCGGCCGGTAAACAACGAATAAGTATTTGGACATCTCGTCAAATGGATGCCCCTTTCCCGGTGACCTGAGGTCAAACGGTGACCTAGAGGGGTCAGGTCTTGAGTTGTGTACCTTCGGTGTGTTAAAGAGAAGGCGATGGTGGTAGAATGGGTTCTCTAAGTGATTTCGGAAAAAAACGTATGCGGTACCGCGTCATTCTCCCATTTCGGCCAAGCAATAGAACAATCGGTCCAAATCCATCCTTTTTCCTGTAAGTCCTTGCCGTCCTTCCGGTTATAACGGCGGAGGCGGAGAGGGTGTTCAGTAAGGTGAAGACTCTATCCTCTCTCCGAGCGACAATGACCGAGCTCCGGATGGAGGCGCTGGTTTGTGCGAAACCCACCGAGACCTAATGCCATCCGTCAGCGAAGTCGTTGACTTCTTTGCGCGATCGGGAAGTCGCTGGCTATATTTCAGGCTGCCGCCGCGCTGTAAACAGGTAAGCAACCCTGAATGTTCAGATTTTTTTTTTTGCCATAGACTTTATGACAGTAATATGATAAATGCAGCGTTCACCATAGTAGGTATCGGATACTTCGTCTGCCTGTGTCGTGTCTATGCCCGCCGAGATCCGCAAATGGCCTCGAGGTCCGGGAGCAGGGATATATTTTCTTCAAGAACTTGGCAACGGAAGTTGATCATCCTATCCGTATGCGGTGCACAGATGGGTAGATAAAGTGTCTTGAAATGCATATTGAATTTGACGCCATGATCGGGTCATCTGCATTCACTAGCATATCCAGGGGGGAGCGGCCATGCTCCTCATCAGGAAATGTGTCAATTTTGCGCCGATTTCAGGCGGTTTCGGGGGGGGCCCGAAACCGCCTGAAATCGGCGCAAAATTGACACATTTCCTGATATAGAAGAAAATATAAGCAACTTTTACTAAGGAAAGATTGTTTTAAAGGGAATAGTGCACCTTGGGAAAAGTACGTGGAATGATGGAAAAGAGTGTCCTGATTACATTTGTTTTTGCGAAAAAAGTACCAATTTATCATAATTTGACAAAGCTTGATATTTTTACATGTGACATCACAAGAATCTTGCGTCACCAAAACGAGTTGTGACGTCATACCGACACAAGTTTATCCTTGAATCAGAATATGTATACAACACCTCGTTCGCTGGGTCGCGACACGCGAGTAATAATGGTTGCGATTGAACATGTGTGTATGATTACACAATGGGCCTGTTCCAGTGGCTCCTCTAACCTCCTCTAACCTCCTCTAACCTCATCTAACCTCCTCAAAACCAATCTGATCGTTCCCGTGGCTCATCCAAACTCCTCCAAACTCCTCCAAGCTCGCCTCAAATCTCCTCCGAACTCCTCCGAAATGAAAGGTGTTTTTTTCGGAGGAGGCTGGAGGAGGATATTGTATGCATTAGTGGCGCGGTTCATTCATATGCAATTCGGACGCCTGATTTGTTGTTACATGTAACAGAAAGAGAGAGGACTGAATATGTAAGTTGAAGTAGTGCGAATAAATTTAATTTAATTTCGTTTTTGCCCATGGGTACTTACAAATTGGGTATCTTATTTGTTGTGGATCTGGACGCCGTGTTCGTCTTCAATGCATCAGCACTGTCTACTTGACATCATAGGCGTCGGAAGTGGTGCTGCAGGGGTGGCAGCTGCCACACCAACTTTGGAACTGGTGTGGCGGTGCCACACCAACTTTCCAGTCGCCCATATATATACTCGGTCTCCGAAATCCAAGCAAATATATGCACGAACGCGATTTGTAGATGGCATGGTAGCCTTGTATTCTGACGGGAATCCATTTATTTACGTAGTTTCCCAGGTAACCTGAGTCAGGTATTTCCCAGTTCCAACGATCATCTATATTACTATTTGATAAGCGTCTGTCTGTCTGTCTCTCCGGAACGAATTTAACACAGTAAAGCGGCAGTTCTACATTGCAGTACCACATTGCTATAAGCACGTGATGTACGTGATTTTAAGGTTTTCAAACGAGTTTACAGATACCACCGAGTGGTGTATACTGTATAATTCGTACATTTCCGGCGCATTTTTTTTTTATACGATAGTTACAGTTCAAGGTTGTGCAGTTTTGGGCGAAGGTTTGTGCTGTATCTAACATAGAAGGAGGTGTTAATAAATATTTTACCGTATAAAAACAGTTTACGGATACGAGTTTTACATCGCTTCACTCCAGTCGAAAGCCAACCAGATCCGACCACGGATACTGCAGTGCCACAACCAATGAGAAGCAACCACGGAATCACTGCGAAACGAAGTTCATCGACATACGGTACGGCATATATCAATGAACATATACGCTGAGCCTGGGTGGAGTTTTCACGGGTTAAACGGGTGTAAACGGGTGCCATAGGTGTTCCACGGGTATAATGGGTGAGTGCCAGCTATAACGGGGCTATCACGTGTTCCACAGGGGCACAACGGGTACTACAGGAGTATGTCGGGCACCGTAGGTTTTTGACGGGTACTTCGGGTGTATGACGGGTACAAAAACGTATTATAGGTACGACAGGTGTCACGGGTAGTACGGGATATCAATCCCTAATTGCCTATCACTGGCTTGCACCACCACTTGACACCAGTAATCGCCCAGCGGAGCGGACGGGTTAGCACTAGTTAGGTACTAGGTACTAAACCAAATCCCACGACTCCTGGTTATAGGTACACGAGCTTGTGCGATGCTGCGAAGGAAGCGTCGTGACATTGTCAGTTTGTGTTGGACCTTACTGCACTAGCGGATCCAGGCGAGGGGGGGGGGGGGCAAAGCGGCCATGCCCCCCCCCCCAAAAAAAAAACACTATTGAAATCGGAGACAAATTGACACATTTCCTGATATAGCAGACAATCTAAGCAACATTTACCAAGGAAAGTTTGTTTTAACCCTCGCCTTACGGGAGCTTTTTTCACCTTCGCCCTACGGGGGGAGGGGGCTGACAGCCCCCCCCCCCCCCCACACCTGTTAACTTCCGAACCAAGCAACTTAGAGCAATGCGCAAACCAGCAAGCAACCAGCAACCAGCAACCAGCAAGCAACCAGCATGTTGCCTGTCATGAGAGGAATCTAACAGTATAATAATGTTAGGTTTTAGGTCGTCAACGGGTGACCTTCCAGGTCAAGTGAATGACCTCGGATTTACCACGTCCAGAACAGCGATTTTGTACTTCAGAAAACCTCAAAATTAGAAATTGATAAATGTAAATACAAAGGAATGTTCCTGGACCAGTTTTAGCTCAGAGATACAGAAAAGGTAATTATTTGTTCGTATCTTGTCAAAAAAAGTCAAAAAAATTATTTGTAAAAATGACGTCATCAGTTTCTTACACTTACGGAGCCATCACTCAGTCAAAAATGAAGATATTGCTTTGAAATTCGGGTTGAGTATTGTCCATACTCAGTTATTTCGCATATATTCCGGTTTTTCTAACATCTTTGAAAATTTTGATTTTGTGGGGGGTTTCCAAAAAAAGTTATTTTTAATTTTAGGGGGCAAAAACCCAACATTTTGAAAATCTGAGATTGCAATTTTAAAGAGAATGCCATTTTGTATCTTTGGTGATTTGCGTTTGCAATTTGTTTTAAAACTCTGTTTTCTACGATTTTTCAATTATTTCTAATTTTTTACCAATCATCATCATGGCGCCCATCATCACGTCATCAAAACGTAATTATTTCCCAAATTTCTCCACCAATTTCAATGAATTTTTTCAGCATACGTATAATTGTTGTAAACTCAGCTACCGAAAATGTCAGCAAAATGCACTGCATGTGTCAAAGGTTATTCAAGAAAAACCCCAGGGGGGCCTGTCAGGCCCCCCCCCCCGTAGGGCGGGGTTAAATCAGCTATCAATGCATAAGCAAGCGAAATTCGATGAGTTTTGATATAATTGTGTGATATTTTTTTTTAATTTGGCTCTCCAAACCAACCGTGCCCCCTCCAAAAAAAAAACGTTCTGCTGGATCCGCCAATGATGGTATGATGTTCTGATGGTTTACCCTGATGGTTCGATCGTTTTTCCTAAAGTTCTCATCGTCTGATGTGGCTTACCCTGATGGTCTGACGGCGTGCATTATGGCCTGCTGGAAAGTTCTCATCGTCTGATGTGGCTTACCCTGATGGTCTGACGGCGTGCATTATAGCCTGCTGGAAAGTTCTCATCGTCTGATGTGGCTTACCCTTATGGTCTGACGGCGTGCATTATGGTCTGCTGGAAAGTTCTCATCGTCTGATGTGGCTTACCCTTATGGTCTGACGGCGTGCATTATGGTCTGCTGGAAAGTTCTCATCGTCTGATGTGGCTTACCCTGATGGTCTGACGGCGTGCATTATGGTCTGCTGGAAAGTTCTCATCGTCTGATGTGGCTTACCCTGATGGTCTGACGGCGTGCATTATGGTCTGATGGTTACCTAATCATCATCACTGGTGGAGGAACGGGGCACGGTGCCCCTAAAATTGGCAAATTAATACACTCACCCTATGTCGTTGACTGGAAATAAATGGCTCAGAATGGGACTGGTGCCCCCATTAGCCCACCATTGGCTGGGGGCGGCGTCTCCCACTAACGAACTTTCGCAATAGCTCAGAAATTAATAGAGCTATCGACGTGAAACTGCAGGTACCTTCTCCTGCGTCAATTATACGTCTTCTGTGTGAAAATGAAGAAATTCCGTCGATTTTTTTATCTCTCGAAATATAGCGAATTTAGTGGTCACTACACACCTAGTTTGACACAAAATCAGCTAAACTTTAGCAGGCCGTACAAATGCCATATTTGAAGCAAAATGCAATAAAAAAACGCCGAGAGATAGCAAATAGCAACGGCTATAAAATGCCTATCTCGGATGTTTTTTGTTTTTTTACCTCCCAAAAATAAATAGAAAACATTTTGTTTTTGTTTTAAATGCATTCAAAATCTACATTTTCAAACATTAAAAAAACGGAAGCTTTGTTGAAGAACCACATGTGGACAATATCCAAACCAAATTTAAAAGCAATATCTTTATTTTTGACTGACTTACCGCTCCCTAAGTATGAGTAACTCACGACGTCATATTTTTTAATTGCGTTTTTTGTCTTTTATTGACCAGATACAGACAAATAAATGCAATCAATTGATTTCTGAGACAAAACTGGTCTAGACACATGCCTTTTGTATTTATATTCATCAATTTCAAATTTTGACCTTATGAGACATGACCTTGACCTTATATCGTTTCAGATTGTGAAAATGACTGCTACTATCGAATTATCCGTGTAACGGAAGCCATGATGATGACTCATACAACATATGTTGCATGGCTTT
>JAXIVJ010005850.1:67500-71132 GCA_036785665.1 Chirona hameri
AAACTTCCGTTTTCATAAAGTTTTCGCCTAAGATAATTATTGTTCACGTCTAGTGCAGGGAACGCATACTTTGTATTGTATTGTATTAAACAATTAGAACACTCCATTTTAAAATGGCTATTCCTAGTGTCGGGTCAGGGTTAAGAAGAGAGACATGTTAAAAGACACTCGGTATACAACACACAATGAGATCAGATGAATATAAAAGTACACACAGGCTATAGAAAATAAAACACACACACGCAGTCACGCACTCATTTTCCTCGCTTCACTCAACTAAAAGTTCGGACACTGCACGCTTAAAAGCCCCCAGAGATAATTCGCGAATCTCCAGCGGGAGGCGGTTGTATACCTGCGCCGTACAAAAAAGAAGGCGCCGCCTGCCTGCTTCGGTTCTCGCGCGCGGGAGAGCCAGATCTGCGTCCTGCCGGGTGGTTCGAGAGCGAAGAGCAGAGTTGACCTGAAGATGAGAGGAAAGAGCCACTCGCTCCCCGGTGCAGATAATTTTGTGCAGACAATTTAATGAGAGATGTTCGTACAACTCGCGGGAGGTAGGACAGCCCAGTTCGTCTCGCACGTCCGATATGTGGTCGAATTTGCGTCGGCCAGAGACAACGCGCAGCGCAAAATTGAGGATCTTTTGGAGACGCTGTATATTTTTCTCTGACCCGTTTCCAAAGACAGCAAGACAGTATCGGGCGTGCGAGAGGACCAAGGCATTGAGCAGAGTAGGCAGAAGGTCAGGCGGGATCTGATGACGCACGTGGGACAGGCCGATGAGGATACCGTTGCATTTTTTGACGAGAGCAGACACGTGAGAGTCGCAGGTGAGGTACTTGTCGAACACCACGCCAAGGTGCCTCACCGTAGGGCCCCCACGGATCGTATCCTTGCGAAATCGAATGGAGATCGGGACTAGGCCACGACAATTCTGACGGGAGCCAAACACGATAAGTTCAGTTTTGCCGGTGTTGACCTTCAAACCGTGGGAGTGGAACCAGGCATCCAAAGAGTTTAAAACCTGTTCCATGGTAGCAATAAGCTGAGGGAGGGAGTTTTTTTGCCAGAGAGTAGAATTTGGGTATCGTTAGCGTATTGCACCACGTGCGCCTCAGGGGCAAAGAGGGGGAGGTCGTTGGCGAAAATCTGGAAAAGGAGCGGGCCAAGTGAGGAACCTCGGAAAACACCCATAGGATTGGGGAGATAACTGGAAAGGAGTCGGTTTCCCCGCCCACCAGTTGTACAAACAGATTGAGTATGGCCACGGAGGTAAGAGGAAAACCAGGTCAGATCGATACAATAGGCTTGAAGTTTGGAAAGAAGCTTTGAGTGGTCGATGACGTCAAAGCATTTGGAAAGGTCGAGAAGACAGAGAAGCGTGAGTTCCTGGCGGTCGGTAGCAGAAAGGATGTGGTCGGATACGGTAACTAGCGCAGTTTCTGTGGATAGGCTGAAGCGGAAACCGTGCTGGGAAGAGGAGAAAAATTATTTGCAGACATATAGGAGTATAGCTGCTGCTGAGCAACTTTCTCCACAAGCTTGGGGAAGGCAGGGACGATGGAGATGGGACGAAACTTGGATGCTTCGGAAAGATTGCCGGATTTGTGAATAGGGTGAACGGTGGAGTGCTTCCAGGACGCGGGAAATTCACAGGTTGTGAGACAGGTGTTGACAAGATAGAGAAGGACGTGACCAATGGCATCAAAACACAGCCTGATAATCCCGAAGCTAACACCGTCAGAGCCAGTGGCAGACAAGGGCGGATCCAGGGGGGGGGGCGAACGGGGCCATGCCCCCAACCCCCAAGCCTGTTTAAGGGGGCCAAACTATGTTTTGCCCCCCCCCCCCCCCCCCCCCCACCTAAGACGTGAAGTCTAACACATGCTATATATGCATTTTTAGAACGGTACTGGGCATCCCGAAATTGCTGCAGTCAAAATCCAGCTAGCCACAGTCAAAAACTGTAAAATTTGGCGCCGCTTCGCGGCATGACACAAGTTTCGCAATTGCATATACAAATTTGGAAAATTGATTCCATTTAGTGTCTTGCAGAGGCTCTTCTTGGCGGTAATTGCTGGCCCCAGGGCCAAATCTCTTTATAACATATTAACTGTAAAGCTGCCTACATGTTTAAATAGTCTGCCCTGTTCCGAAAAAGGCGACGCGAACGCAAAGACGCGGACTTCGACAACCGGAAGCTGTTCCAGCGGTTCCCAACTTGCTGGCCCGAAGAGCTAATAGTGGGGACCAGTGGGGGCATGACATCTCTATGTATATATCTATATTACTATTTGATAAGCGTCTGTCTGTCTGTCTCTCCTCGGAACGAATTTAACATAGTAAAGTGGCAGTTCTACATTCCAGTACCGCATTGCTATAAGCACGTGATGTAAGTGATTTTAAGGTTTTCAAACGAGTTTACGGATACTACCGAGTGGTGTATAAGTCGTACATTGCCGACCCATTTGATACGATAGTTAGACAGTTTTAGGTTGTGCAGTTTTGGCCGAAGGTTTGTGCTGTAACTAACATAGAAGGAGGTGTTAATCAATATTTTACCGTAAAAAAACAGTTTACGGATACGAGTTTTACATCGCTTCACTCCAGTCGAAGGCCAATCAGATCCGACCACGGATACTACAGTGCCACAACCAAGGAGAAGCAACCACGGAATCACCGCGAAACGAAGGTCATCGACTTACGGTACGGCATATATCAATGAACATATACGCTAAGCCGGGGTGGAGTTTTCACTGGTTTAACAGGTGTATAACGGGTGTCATAGGTGTTCCACGGGTATAATGGATGAGTGCCGGCTATAACTGGGTTATCACGTGTTCCACAGGGGCACGTCGGGTACTACGGGTGTATGTCGGGCACCGTAGGTTTTTGACGGGTACTTCGGGTGTATGACGGGTACAAAAACGTATCATAGGTACGACAGGTGCCACGGGTAGTACGGGTTATCAATCCCTAATTGCCTATGACTGGCTTGCACCACCACTTGACACCAGTAATCGCCCAGCGGAGCGGACGGGTTAGCACTAGTAATCTCTATGCGGTAGAAATCACAGTGGAGTAGTGATGACGTATGCGAAACGTCACGAGATTTGTCCATTTAAAATAAAACCAAATAAACCCAACGGTGTTTGCGTTGAAACTCAGCAACTAGGTAGTTTTGGAAGGAAAAATGTCAGATTTGGAGACTTCTCAGTACTCCCGACAATATGGCTATCTCAGCTAAAAACGAATGTTAAAGGTGCACTATTCCCTTTAAATCAGCTATCAATGCATAAGCAAGCGAAATCTGACGAGTTTTCAGAATTGTGTGATATTTTTTAGAATTTGCAGTCTGGAACGAAAACATAGGTACAGCTGACAATTAACAGAGTTTTGCTCAGTGTAAGGCAATGTCAGAACAATCAAAACTGCAAGCTAACATTTAACCTTTTACCTTTTTCCTTTAACCCTTTTCGATATCCCAAAAGGTCGAAAAGCTTAAAAAAACGCAAAAATATCAAAATATAGAAATAATTAGAAATCGTGTGGTTGCAAAATATTGTGGCCCAAATCCGGGAAGAAATTACAAATTGGGGGTAGGTAAGGTCCGATAAAACGGTTTGTCCCCCCCC
>JAXIVJ010005851.1:0-71129 GCA_036785665.1 Chirona hameri
TTACAAGATTATAAATCTATCTATCTACTATCTATCTATCTATCTATCTATCTATCTGTCAGTCGTCTGGTCTGTCTGTCTGTCTGTCTGTCTGTCTGTCTGTCTGTCTGTCTGTCTGTCTGTCTGTCTGTCTGTCTGTCTAACTGTCTATCTATCTATCTATCATATATATCTATCTATCTATATCTATCTATCTATATCTATCTATCTATCTATATATCTATCTATCTATCCTATCTATCTACTATCTATCTATCTACTATCTCTATTATCTATCTATCTATCTAATCTATCTATCTATCTATCTAACTCATATCTATCTTCTATCTATCACTATCTATCTATCTATTATTCTATCTATCTATCTATCTATCTATTATCTATCTATCAATCTATCTATCTATCTATCTATCTATCTATCTATCTATCTATCTATCTATCACTCTATCTATCCTATCATCTATCTACTCTATCTATCTATCTATCTATCTATCTATCTAATCTATCTATCTACTCTATTCTATCTATCTATCTATCTATCTATCTATCTATCTATCTATCTATCTATCTATCTAATCTATCTATCTATCTATCTATCTTCTATCTATCTATCTATCTATCTAATCTATCTATCTATCTATCTATCTATCTTATCATCTATCTATCTATCTATCTATCTATCTATCTATCTATCTAATCTATCTATCTATCTATCTATCTATCTATCTATCTATCTATCTATCTATCTATCTATCTATCTATCTATCTATCTATTCTATCTATCTATCTATCTATCTATCTATCTATCTATCTATCTACTATATTATATATATATATATATATATATATATATATATATATTATACTATATATATATATATATATATATATATATATATATATATATATATATATACAGTGGCGTCGCCGAGGATTTTTGAGTTGGGGGTCGGCTGTAAATGACGAAACAAATGTACCCCCATTTTTTTTGCGTGTATTTAATTAAGCCTTTGCAACATTTTGTATTTGTATTTTCATGTTATAGTAGTATTTGTTATTTAGCGCAGTCAAGCGGCGCGAATTTTTTCTACGGGTTTTCCTGATAAAACCCAGAAATATAGGCGGTGGGCCATGTATAGGGATACGAAGCTAAAAATGTTATAAATTGAATTCAGCGTTACGAGGAAATTCAATTCAGCGTTACGAGGAATACGATGACGATGGCTTCATAATGATGATGGCCACCGTGATGGCCACAGTGGGTCGTTCCGGCCGGTCTAGCCTCGCGGAACTCCAAAAAATAAATTACCGATTGTGATAACAAAATGTATATCAATCGACTGCAAAATGTTCATTGATCACCAAGGTCACATTGATTTGATCATTCGAATGTTTGTTTTCGTAGAGGAATGGACTTTAAACACAAGAGTTCACATCACCTTCAAAACCTCATCGTTTCGGGCGATTTAAAACGTTCTGTGCAAAAGTGATGATGATGCAATATGCTTGCATTTTCCGCACCTAGTGTGTTATAGTGTGATGTAATGATATGTTGTCGTGCATATGATAGTTAGATCTAGAAGATTAAGCAAATAAATAAGCCAAATAAATATTAAATATATCGCCTTATCTCTGTTGATGCCTAAAATTAATATAATTAAATTCGATAGTGCCGATAAAATAAGTATCATCAGGTAGCGAATCAAAACTAGCAACAAGATGTGCACTGCGATCTTATATAACGGGTCAAGCTTGAAAAAGTTGCGCAAACTTGCGCCTTAGCCTTTTATGTAACATTTTGCAAGAAGTTTCCGTATTTACTTGAGCGCCCGGGTGTAGGAACCCAGCGCATGGGATATGATCTAAGCTCGCATTTGAAGGTTTTTATTTCAACGATGATATAAAACCACCACCAAACTACAGCGGACTCCGAAGCGTCCTCATTGGTTGGTGGACAGACTGGCACAGCATCACAGCAGAGCGTCACAAGAGCAGTGATAGTGACTAGCTGTAACTCGTCATAGTGCTGTGAAATGTGTGAAGAATTAAATAAATGTAAGGTTCATGAATGTAGCGGGGTACATCTTCTCAGCATGTCCCAATGCACCGGGCCTGACTCCTCTGACAAAACATTCCGAGCCGGCCGGCGGCAGACGCCCCTCTCCTCGCATCCAACCCAGACATGCAAAAACTCGGGTCCGAAGCCCGAGGCTGCAAGTCTAGTAACTGCAGTCATCACAGCCATCGCCAGAACAGCTGAGTAAGCGAGACGACGGCGGGGAGCAACGCCAGCCGGGTGTACGCCCCTCAGGTACACCCATTACGGTACCAGTCCCATTTGCGCACCGGCCCCAGTACCGTCCCTACCGGCGCTGCCACATCACCCCGCCCCCTCCCCTCTATGTCCTATGAGTCAGCACAGCCAGGGCGGGCCGCCCAAAGGCAGAGGGACAGCTGTGTAGAGCTGTAGCACGCCAACAAAGGGACGGGTTTGAAGTAAGGGAAGAATCGTTGTTGAGAAGAAATGCGGATGATAAACCGACACTATTGATGCGAAGTGATAGAAAATCGCAGTCAATTATTACGGAACAAATGACGTGTACGATATACGCAGAGTAAGACGTAAAATCAGAAGTATTGTCTAAAAAGAAGAATTGATATTATCACAAGGGCGAAGAGCTAATTGCAAGTAAGGATAAAATTAGAAATACGATCAACGCCGGCATATATATATATATATATATATATATATATATATATATATATATATATATATATATATATATATATATATATATATATATATATATATATATATATATATATATATATATATTTAACGATTGTTAATGCAGCACTACAAATTACTGAGCTTGAACGTAGCTCCAAGCAATGATACAAAATTAAGCATGTCAAGAGTTTCGTTAAACTGAAGAAGGCGAACATTCCATGCTGGAAAAATAAAGGGATGAAAAGAAAGTCATCTAAAAACGATACTACGACGTAATAATTGGAATGCAATGACTGAAAGGACTACCTGATTGATTATTGAAGAATACTATTTTATCAGCAAGATGCATTATCAAGAAACCAAAATTATCTGGTTATATAAAGATGCCGTAGTCCTCTTATCAAACTTATATAAAGATATTTGCACCAGACACCAGACACATGGCAGTAACAAAGCAAAGGGCGTGGCCATAGGTAGCAAGCAAACAAGAAAGTGGAAGAAATATGCACTACTTGAAGCAATTATATTATGAACAAAATTAAGTAAGAAAGGTCATTAAGAAGTTTGAAGAAGTTCTATACACTAGAAATGCAAAATTGTCGACGGCAAGAATCGGTCAATCAGAAGACGGGGGTGTGCCACACCCAGAGCAAGACACCGCCGGGTCGGAGTATAAAAAGAGGCAACGTCGCACAGAGACGCGGAAGGGGAGCGGACAGCAGCGGACAGCAGCGGAGGCAGTCGACAACGGGACCCCAGCACGCGCGCTGCCCGCGGCGCGGCGGCGGCAGCCGTCCGCCGTGGCAGGGCTGACAGCGGAGACAAGACAGCGGACAGGAGCGGACAGCAGCGGAAGGGGAGCGGACAGCAGCGGACAGCAGCGGAGGCAGTCGACAACGGGACCCCAGCACGCGCGCTGCCCGCGGCGCGGCGGCGGCAGCCGTCCGCCGTGGCAGGGCTGACAGCCGCAGAGAGAGGAAGACGGCAAGAACTGAGCCGACGGCGGCAGATCACAGTAAGTCACGAAGCTGCTCATCCTCTCCGATCCTACCCGAAATTCTGCCCAGGTCCGGTGACTACAAAATTTAAACAATAAGGGACTAAGTGGGATATTTTACGTAATTTGGGTCATCTGTCCAGGCTCGCTACTTTTTACCTAGGAAGGCAGGAAAAATGTATGTGTAGCCGATGCTGTACTAGAGGTGTGATGCCAGGCGACCGTAGTACTTTGGAATCCAGCACGCTGCGTTGCAGAAGGTCATGGCGTAAGCCCTAGCGCATTGGCGCATGTAAATACGAGCGGTTTTAGTTAGTATTTTAAACTAGAGATTGAGCGAGTCAATTATTCGGTTCTGTGCTGGTTTTGGTGATATTAGGCGGAGATTCAAATGAATCATTGGTTGAACATGTAAATTGATTGGGACGTACCAAAAACGATTATATACTGCGCTACCGTTTGTTTAGTTGCTGAGTTAAAATAAACATTGTAAATTTGTGTAACATTTTACGGGGGAAAGGAGACATGATGGAGTCGAGAGGGTCGTTGAAGGAAGGAAATGTACACAGCGATGCGGTTCCCCGACAGCATGAGGTAAGGCAAGAATTAAGCCAGTATAGCCGCAGATAAGTAGGATATGTTTCGAATGTTGTTTGAATGGTTCGATTAATTCGTTCTCGTCTTGCTCGCAATACTTAGCCAGAAGCCCGAGTTTAATGATTAAGTACGTTTCCGCTTCAGTAAATTTAACGTTATGTATCAGAGTTGTGGACGATTTCAAATCACGGAATGGTAACTTTCGCTGAACGGTTAAAACGCCAGGTAACCCAACTACCAGACAAAGTATTAGTGAGGTTGGGTAGAGACTCGTCATTCTAGCTTGGCAGGTAAGGATAACAAATGTAAGGACCATATCACTGAGACGGCAGCGATTGGTTATAAAGTATCGGTTCATTCTGTCGCTTAGAGGTGTGCTCTATGTTGAGCGGGACAACACAAATCGGAGACTGGTAAGTTACCGCCAGGGGATTGTCTGTCTAAGATTACATATGTATAATCGGCGATGCGCTATTAGCTATTGGTCCAGCATCGCTTCCTACCGACGATTGTTTAAGGACGGTGTATGAGAAATGCGATTCCTTAGCCGTCAATGCGACCTCGTTTCTGTCGCTGATAAACTCGTGCCGCTGATCCGGAGTGGTTAACGTTAAATCCCTGTCTATATTCCCTTCTTTGGAATTATCGATCAAACCATAACTAGTTCAGCCCGTAAAAGGTTCTAAGGGCGCAGCAACCTGCAACAGACGTATACTTGCGAGTCAGTGGATGATAAGTATAACAGTAAAATTAACTTTCTTAATATTGTGAGTCTCCTAACCGTCTGTTAAAAATACACCTTCAGCCAGCAGCTCGCGATTTACGACATTACAGCCGACGCCTTCCCTTTGTTATCGTCATAGTATAACTGTAATGTTAGATGTCATGTATATTGACAGTCCAAGTGGTAACTTAAGCCTTATTATTAGCCAACTATAAACAGCGTTAAATTATTTGAATATATTCTGACGATGGTGCACTGCCGATTATATTGAAGTTTAAAAGTGATATTTAGGAGATTACTAGCTGATGCTTATTGAAATGGTTCATTTGTGATATATGCACGTTATCTCTGGTTGCGATTCTTTTTGGGCAACGTTTCCCATGTTGGAAATTACATAAGGGTCATATAATTTACGTCCCCGATAGAGAACTGGTAAAGCGGTTAGTACTCGGTCATAGTTGGAGAAACGTCGCTGATATTGATTTCGTAATAGGATGGACATGGACAGGACAGGGAGGTATCATTCCTGCAACAATGGGTCAGGACAGGCCAGGGAAGTGTGATCCATGCAACAATGGGTCAGGACAGTTCTGGGAGGTTTGATCCCTGCAACAATGGGTCAGGACAGTGCAGGGAGGTGTGATCCCTGCAACGGTGGGACAGGACAGGGAGGTGTGATCCCTGCAACAGTGGGACAGGACAGGACAGGGAGGTGTGATCCCTGCAACAGTGGGACAGGACAGGACCGGGAGGTGTGATCCCTGCAACAGTGGGTCAGGACAGGACAGGACAGATATTAAATAGTATCGGAGCTTGGAGGAGAGGCATGACGGCTTGTGTGCCCGATCCTTGTATCGAAAATCTATCAGCGTGGCGAAACATGTGAATGAAGGTGCTCGTGGAAAATTATGCCCAGACCGAGTGATATCGGCTGGCCGCATATCACAGGGAGGTTACAATTAGCAAGTCCGAGACTGTGGGTGCCAAATGCCAGAGGATGATAGGTTGGCGCAGAAAAGGAGGGCGAGGGAGGAAGGATAAGAGGGAGGAGGAGGCCGGACGTGCCTCAGAAGTCACTCTAGGTTAAACGGGAAGATCTCCTCTAGAGATTCCCGGTCGCCCGCAGTCGGTATATAGGCAAGGACATCCGCGTAGCTCGCCGTCGATGCCGGTCGATGTTAACTTAGAAAGTTGGTCCGGCGGAGCCAGGTCGTGGCCCGGATGGAGGTCAGAGGTCCGGCGGAGCCCAAGGTAGGCCCGGATAGAGGACCCAGGTCCGGCGGAGCCCAGGTCGGAGGCCCGGACAGTAGGTATAGGGGCCTCTCCCGGACAGAGAGG
The DNA here is from genome assembly GCA_036785665.1 of Chirona hameri. Taxonomy (NCBI): domain Eukaryota; kingdom Metazoa; phylum Arthropoda; class Thecostraca; order Balanomorpha; family Balanidae; genus Chirona; species Chirona hameri. The sequence goes on from JAXIVJ010005851.1 coordinate 6,388, forward strand.
ATAAGACGAGCAGTAAAGCGTAGTCGGTGTTTCATATAAGTCCTATGGATAAACTAGCTCCCTTCTAAAGTAGGAACCGGACGGATTACGTTGAATACATATATTCTGGGCGGCCCACGCAGCAATGCTGTCGTTCAGCGGAGCGCTAGTAGGATTTCGTATTGACGAGGACATTTATCCTACCTGGGAGTCACTCATCCAGCTGGCATCCGGCACTACTGGGAGGGATTTTTTTTGGGACGGACAAATAATTATGGGGCGAATGAAAGCGGAATGTCTGTAGCTGGGAAAGTGGCAGTGCGGATGATGACGGATAAATCTTAGGTTAAGGCCCAGTAGGAGTAGTCCGAACTTTGCCTGGACAGCCGTACGGATCATCACTCGAAGGAAAGCAAAACTTAGCGACGCTGGGCGTAAGACAAAGTGGGCGATTTTGGCTTTGGAGGTGAGCAGGGGTTCGAGGGGATGGGTAACTGGACGGATGACCTAACTTACGATCCGACTTACGATTGTAAAGAGATACCTAATCACGAAAGTTGGCAATGGTCACCAGGGCGTCACAACCGACGCTAATCCTACCCCTTTTCCCGTTGTACCGTCCTCACCCTCATGGGCGAGACACTGCCCCTCCCGTTCTCGAGCAGTGAAATGGCATGTCGGTGAACCAGCCTATACGATGGACCAGGATGATCAGTCTCTCAAAATTTAAAAGCATCTACCACCATCAGATGTTTTGTACGCGGAAGGGGATACGCTATACCTACATCGCTATACCTACATCTACGCTACGCTATACCTACATCAAGACATCTGTCTCTACATCTACGCTATGCTACACCTACATCTCTACATCAGTTTCTACATCTCCCATCACTTCTAGCAGACCTACGAGCCGGACAGGTCACTGCAGGTCACTGCAAGTCACTGCAGGTCGCTGCATGTCACTGCAGGTCACTGCATGTCACTGCAGGTCACTGCAGGTCATGACAGGTCACTGCAGGTCACTGCAGAACACTGCAGGTCACTGCAGGTCACGGCAGGTCACCGAAGGTCGAGCTGACGAAGAGGACAAGAGGGATCAGCAGTTCCCAGTACAGCCAGAGGGAGCAGCAGCTTCCCATGACAGCTGGTGGAGCGGATGGACTCTTCGTCTCCCATTTCTCTTCTTTTCTCTTTAAACCCCCTCTCTCCTTCTACCTTCTTCTCCATTCCCTTCTCCCTACAATGTATCCCCCCACTGCTATCCCACTCTACAACGTACCCCTCCCCCCATACGCAAGAGTGGAGCGGAACCCGGCCCAGCTCCTTGTTCCCTATCATACCCTCCCACTCTCCCTACCCCTATGACCCCTCTGTCATTCCCCAACGCTACATGAACAAGGTCTACCTCTACCTGGAATAGTCCCATAAAGTATACATGCGTAAATAATAAATAGGGTGAAATGTACGTCTGCCGAAGCATCAATTATCTAAGGACATGGCAAAAAATGACCTTTGTCCAAGCTTACCGGAACCGAGCTGTCAATTATACCTAGTTTTCGTTTTTGGAACGTTTCGAATAATATGAATGCGTGTATCTGAGACGATTGGCCCTCGGAAGACCAATATACAATATGGTACAATGCATTGCGCATTTAGCAGTTGTGCTTGTAGCAGATATGTACTAATTTCATGTATTTGTCTTGTAAGTTGTACACCCCGAGGATACACCACGAGCAAAATGTTGGGTTATCTATTTGGGATAGCCATTGGAGTCGTGCCCCAAGTTCTACAACAGATACTTATCTTTCAAGTTCTGACCACATACCATATTTCCCTGATGTGGAAAAGCCTAACCCTAATTCAAAGCAGGAATACATTTATCATGGCAAATTTGCACAATTTGTGAAAATGTACGATCTCTCAACATGGCAAACAAACATAAACATAGCAAACATTAAACAAGTCAGCAAAGGCCAGTCAGCAAACAAGCGAAACGTTTCGAACGCTGCCGAAAACGTTTTCTGGATACCTCAAAAACCTCATTATTGCACGCTATTCAAATGATTGGTGTTGCAAAATAATATTAACCCGCGAGTTAATTGGGGGGGGGGCTATCTCCCCCTCCCCCTCCCCCCGTTATTTTGCGATATCTTCTAAACCAACACCGGTATCGTCACCAAGCTTTCAGTACCCTCTCTCTCATCAATTTTACACAGGTTTGTTGAATGAAAAAGATTAGCTTATGATAGGTCAACCGGCGGGAATGACATCAGAGTGACGTCATGTTCTGCGGTTTTTGTTGAAAAATAAGGGTTTGTAAAATACGCTGTCAAAATAACATTTTTTAAAGACAAATTCAATTCTCATATACCAGATGACTGAGAATAGACTTGGCTATCAAACTGCAATCTCGGATTTTCGATTTTATTGAAATTCAAAAGTTTGAGAAATCCAAAGACCCAAAAATATAGTTTTTGCAATATTTTCCAAACAAATCAGTTATCCACAGGGGCTCAGCCAGACATTCGGCAAGGGAGGGGCACGGCATCCCCAGAGGGCCCCCTCGGCCAAAGCCCCCCCCCCCCCCAAAAAAAAAAAACGCGAAATGGTATCTCCTCGGATTTATGCCTCTATATTTTGCAGGGGTCCTAAATTATCGCAAAAAAACGTCGGACAGACCCATGTTGAACAGACCCCATGCATAGATTGACTGATAAGTACCGTAGTCTGATACAAAACAATGTGCGGCAACTGACTCCCTTTGGCACCATGTGAAGTATTAACACGCGCACCGACGTGGGGTGCGGATATCCGCCCATCGGAGGTTTTCGTAAATATTGGGAAAACGGCGGTGTGTAGCGCCACCAAACTTAGCATAGCTCTTTGGGCATCAATTATCCACATTTTGTGTAATTTTGTATCTCGAGTCATCTCAGGTCAAGTCAACAGGTCCTGTTAAGTGAACCCACCTCCAAGGAAGTTTTTGAAAACATTTCATTCAAACTGACCATTTGTGCGTTCATGTTGGGGAGGGGAAAATACTGTCTTTGTTTTCTGTTGAGCAATTAGTTCCATGAATAGAGGTAATTCGTCACGATTCGTCACAAATAGTCCATCTGAAGATAATTTAATATAAACATTTCTGGTATCAATATCTCTAATTCTGTGCCTTCAAATGGTTCCGCAAACTTGTACGGACAGTCCGTACAAGTTTTTGGAGGTTCGCCAACTTGCACGGACACTACCTGTACTGTCCATACTGTCCGTAGTGGTGGCGACGCCCATGGGTCGCCCCTGGACACTGTCCGTACTGTCCGTAGTGGTGGCGACGCCCATGGGTCCGCCCCTGGACACTCCGTACTGTCCGTAGTGGTGGCGACGCCCATGGGTCCGCCCCTGGACACTGTCCGTACTGTCCGTAGTGGTGGCGACGCCCATGGGTCCGCCCCTGGACACTGTCCGTACTGTCCGTAGTGGTGACGACGCCCATGGGTCCGCCCCTGGACACTGTTCGTACTGTCCGTAGTGGTGGCGACGCCCATGGGTTCGCCCCTGGACACTGTCCGTACTGTCCGTACTGTCCGTAGTGGTGGCGACGCCCATGGGTCCGCCCCTGGACACTGTTCGTACTGTCCGTAGTGGTGGCGACGCCCATGAGTCTGCCCCTGGACACTGTCCGTACTGTCTGTAGTGGTGGCGACGCCCATGGGTCCGTCCCTGGACACTGTCCGTACTGTCCGTAGTGGTGGCGACGCCCATGGGTCCGCCCCTGGACACTGTCCGTACTGTCTGTAGTGGTGGCGACGCCCATGAGTCTGCCCCTGGACACTGTCCGTACTGTCTGTAGTGGTGGCGACGCCCATGGGTTCGCCCCTGGACACTGTCCGTACTGTCCGTACTGTCCGTAGTGGTGGCGACGCCCATGGGTCCGCCCCTGGACACTCCGTACTGTCCGTAGTGGTGGCGACGCCCATGGGTCCGCCCCTGGACACTGTCCGTACTGTCCGTACTGTCCGTAGTGGTGGCGACGCCCATGGGTCCGTCCCTGGACACTGTCCGTACTGTCCGTAGTGGTGGCGACGCCCATGGGTCCGCCCCTGGACACTGTCCGTACTGTCCGTAGTGGTGGCGACGCCCATGGGTTCGCCCCTGGACACTGTCCGTACTGTCCGTACTGTCCGTAGTGGTGGCGACGCCCATGGGTCCGCCCCTGGACACTGTCCGTACTGTCCGTAGTGGTGGCGACGCCCATGGGTCCGCCCCTGGACACTGTCCGTACTGTCTGTAGTGGTGGCGACGCCCATGAGTCTGCCCCTGGACACTGTCCGTACTGTCTGTAGTGGTGGCGACGCCCATGGGTCCGCCCCTGGACACTGTCCGTACTGTCCGTACTGTCTGTAGTGGTGACGACGCCCATGGGTCCGCCCCTGGACACTGTCCGTACTGTCTGTAGTGGTGGCGACGCCCATGGGTTCGCCCCTGGACACTGTCCGTACTGTCCGTACTGTCCGTAGTGGTGGCGACGCCCATGGGTCCGCCCCTGGACACTCCGTACTGTCCGTAGTGGTGGCGACGCCCATGGGTCCGCCCCTGGACACTGTCCGTACTGTCCGCCTCCAAGCAAGTTTTTGAAAGTCGTGCCAAAGCCACAGTGATTGACAGAGCGGTTTCAAACTCACATGACTTAAAGGGAATAGTTCACCTTCAACATGGGTTTTTAACTGAAATAGCAGTTTTGTAGCCCGTGTTGAGAAATCCTTATCTGGAATTTTTCTTGGCTGAAAAGACTCTCCAGTCGAAAATATTTGACTTTTTGGCGAAGGAATACGGCGCATATATGATGTACCGTACTGTCTGAAAGTGCCAGCACTGCCATGGAGCATGCGCAGACCAATAACGCACACCATAACATTAATAATTAATGACCTTCTGTCCTGAATTGGCGCGATGTAGGACCATTTTTTAAAAGCAAAAAGAAACTGTATTAAAAAATATAATAAAATCGTGTTCTGAAAAATTTCCCGAAGGTGAACTATTTCCTTTAATAAGGTCATAACTACCTACAATTCGTTTATCTTGTATTTCCAATATCGGTGACCTAAGGTCAGATCCAGGGGCGCAGACAGACCTTCGTCAAGGGAGGGGGAGGCACAGCATCCCGAGGGCCCCTTCGATCAAACCCCCCCCAAACAAACAAAAAAATGCCGTAAAATTATATATCCTCGGATTTGGGTCACTATATTTTGCCGGGCCCCCAAATAGTCGCAACAAAAAAAAACGTCAGACAGGCCCATGTCGAACAGAACCTATGCGTAGATTGACTGATAAGTTCTTAGTCTGATCCCCCAAAAAAATGCGGCAACTGATCCCTGTTGGCACCATGATGTGAAGTATTAACACGCGCACCGACTTGGGGGGCGGATATCCGTCCCCTGATATCCGCCCCTCCCCCAAGTTTTCGTAAATATTGTAAAACGTCGACACGCAGCGCCGCTAAACTTGGCGTAACTCTTTGGGGAACAATCACCCAAATTGTGTGCCATTTTTTATCTCGAGTCATCTCAGGTCAGGTCAACAAGTCACGTTCAGTGATCCCACCTCCAAGCAAGTTTTTGAAAGTTTGTGGTCGTGCCAAAGTGATCGACCGAGCGGTTTGAAACTCACAGGATTCATTTAGGCCATAGCCCATAAGTACCTATAATTCGTATATCTCGAATTTGTAATATTGGTGACCGAAGGTCAATTCGATTGGTAAGCTTCCATTATAAGTAAATGGAGAAAATAAAAAACACGTAGAAATCCACACAAAAAAAACGCTTAAATTTGACCAGTTTTCACCAGGTGCCTACACCATTCTTGTGCCAAATGCAAAGATCCAAGTCACATTTTTGTTATATGACCTCTACGAGGTCAACTCAGGTGACCCAAGAGGTTACGTGTTTTTTATTCAATAACTCTTTGCCAAATGAATGTAGAGTAATGGAGTTATCAACAATGTGCTTCGCTCGTCGAGACACGTTGATTGGTGTAAAATTTGAACTTGATCTGCCTTGACCTGAGCACAGGACATGTCAATTTTCGAATATGACCTAACTAGGTCATGATCATCCGATATACCATTCGATGTCTCGACAGAGAAACACAATTGTAAAACCGGTAAGTATCACTCTAGCATGCGTATTTCAAAAGTTATTCTCTAAAAACAATTCCGCTATTTTGAGAATATTTCACGTTCGATGGCCTTCCCTGAGCTAGCTATTGACCCGAGATCAAATCTGATGAAGCCTGAGTGACAACAAATTAAATTATCTTTCGCACTGGCGGATCCAGCCTCTCTCCGTGGGGCATCTTTTTGTGGCAAAAAGGTACCCCCATTTTTCCCCGCAGATTTGGGCCGGTCGCCTTACTTTGGTATTCGAGCTAAGAAATTCACTTTTCAAATTCACAACAACAAAAAAAATCCGGATTTTTTTCTTCCTATTTTGGACAGTCAAAAACACAAAATTTCGAATATTCCAGATAGCCATTTTAAAGAAAATGTCATTTATTTTCTTTTGACGTTTGTATTTGCAATTTGCTTCAAAACTCTATTTTCTACGATTGTTCAAACATTTATCGTTTTTTTCCGCCAAAAATGGCATGACATGGCGTCATTAAAACGTCATTATTTCCCACAATTCTGCATCAATTTAATTGGACTTTAGGTGGGAAGGCGTAAAATTGATGCAGCAAAATGTACTGAAAGTTTGACGTTGATATCTATTATAGTTTTGAAATTATTGAGAAAATCCGGGAGGGGGCTGATTCTGCCCCCCCCCCCCCCCAGCGGGGTGCGGGTTAAGTGTCACCGGGGCTGCTTGAATTGCATCAGGTGCGCTGTTTTGTCTATCATTGAAAGAAAGGGATACATACAAACTTCAAATTCAATCACTCGAGAGATGAAAAAAACTTCTGTTTTCATGAAGTTTTCTCCTAACATCATTGTTTTTCACGTTCAGTGCAGGGAACGTTCGGGGGCATAGTTGCATTGAATGCCCCTCTAAGATTCCTGTGGAAGGGGGGGGGGTATTTATCCCTGATGCCCCCCTGGATCCGCCAGTGCCAGCAATAACGACCAAGGAGAGCCTCTGCCAGACACTTACCTAATGCAATTCATTTTCCCATTTTCCAAATTTGTATAAGTAATTACGAAAGTTGTCATGCTGCGAAGCGGCGCGAAATTTTCCGGTTGGGGCTGCTTGAATGGCATCAGGTGCGCTGTTTTCTCTATCATTAAAAAAGGGAGACATACAAACTTCAAATTCAATCACTCGAGAGAAAAATACTTCCGTTTTCTTGAAGTTTTCTCATAGGATCATTGTTTTTCACGTTCAGTGCAGGGAACGCGCGGCGAGGGAGGGGGGGCATACTTGTATTGAATGCCCCTTTCAGATTCCTGTGGAGGGGGGGGGGGGGCATTTGTCGCTGATGCCCCTTGGACCCGCCAGTGCCAGCAATTATCGCCAAGGAGAGCCTCTGCCAGACACTTACCTAATGGAATTCATTTTCCCATTTTCCAAATTAGTATAAGCTATTGCGAAAGAATGCCGCGAAGCGGCGCGAAATTTTCCGGTTTTTGACTGTGGATAGCTGGATTTTGACTGCTGGAAAGACAATTTTACGATAAATTGGGAACGCGCGGGGGGGCATACTTGTATTGAATTCCCCCCCCCTTCCAGATTCCTGCGGGGGGGGGGGGGGGGCATTTTCCCCTGATGCCCCCCCCCCTGGATCCGCCAGTAATATTTCGGACGGTTTTTTCTTCTCGCGCGTCGCTACCTCTTTTTGTTCTCGAGATATAGACGGGTTTTGGTAAGGACATCCATTTATGGCCTAAATTTTACCTTTGTTGACCTCTGGTGACCACAATAACCTAAATGACCTGACCTAAAATAATGACTTAGCACATTCATTGGACCTTGTTTGTTTCGAGCTATCTAACCTGTTTCTGTTTGTCGCTATACGTTGCATGACTTTTGAAATATTGTAGGGGCGGGTATCCACCCCCCGTCGGTTCGAACTTGATGCGAACCCCGTCTGTGCGTGGGTTAACCATTTTAGATGCACGCACAAGGCACCTTGAAGGTCCCAGCAGCAGCACAATCAATAAGAGGCAACGCGGAACGTCTGGCCCTCAACATTTTGCGTTGTCCCGATTGCTCACGTTTGACGGTTTGTGACATATTACATTGGAAACATAAATTCGAGGTAATTCACAGTCACTAATGTGTAGACTATGGAGTGCGGAGGGGCTTTACGCGAAACGATCCGTCGTAAGTTTGGAAAGACAACTTCAGAAAATAACAACGTATAAAACTTCCATTGAAAATGTTAAGCGCTTACGGTATTTTCAAGTAGATTGTCTTAGTGTATGGCCACTGGCAGATCCAGCAGGGGGGGGGGGGCAGATTCTGCCCCTTCGTTATATTCCGAACCAATAACCGCAGCGAGACGCGCAAGGCCGTAATTGAAAGCTCTCAATGAGCCGCATCTAACGTTTATGAGACATTTGGAAAATAAGGTCACATCTCAGGACACGGCCAGGTCAAAAGTCAAAATTAAGGTATTTTAGTTTTTGGGCCATACTTTCCATCCAAAGCCTTAGATTGAGACTATTATCGCACAAAGTACTCTCAAAGATATAATACATCTCCCGCATTAGGAAAAAGTGAAATTGTAAGCAAAGGTTAAGGTCAAGATCAGGTCACAAAAGGTTACTTTTGGCAAGAGGTCTACGAAGGTTATTTTACACGTAGAATTTGATAGTAGCAGCCATTTTCACAACCTGACACCATATATGGTCAAGGTCAGGTCACATAAGGTAAAAATTTGAAATTGATTCATCTAAATAAAAAAGGCATGTCTCTAGACCAGTTTTGTCTCAGAAAAACAGTGGTGGCATTTATTTTTCTGTATCTGGTCAATAAAGGCCAAAAAACGTAACTTAAGAAAATTACGTCATGAGTTACTTATGCTTACGGAGCCATGTCAATTAAGATATTGCTTTGAAATTTGGTTTGGGTATCGTCCATACCTGGTTCACTCAGATATATTCCGTTTTTCATATCTTCAAGAAATAAAAAAAATGTGAAAAGTTTTCTGGAAAATTTTATATTTGTATTTTTAAGAGTCAAAAGCCCAAACTTTCGCAAATCTGAGATAGAAGTTTTGAAGAGAATGCCATTTACTTTCTTTTGACGTTTTTCATTTACAATCTGCTTCAAAACTCGATTTTCTACGATTTGTAAAACATTTATCGTTTTTCGACCAAAAATGGCGTGACATGACGTCATTAAAACGTCATGATCTCCCAAAGTGCTACATCAATTTCATTGAACTTTTGTAAAAAGACGTATAATTAATGCAGCATAAGGTACTGTAAGTTGTACGTCGATACCTATCATAGGAGTTGGGCTGAGGGCAGAGGTGGATAATTGTCAAAATGCCAGGGGGTGCTTTTCACCGGCGGCTCTCAAATCCAAGTGTAGCGAGAGGACGAGGAGAGGTAGCGGCCGTTATGGCCGCTTAAACGCGACGGACCGTAACATAAAAGGAAGCAAGCGGCACGAAAATGGATGCAAACATCAGTGACAAGATGCATCGAAAACCCAATATGGAGTTTCATGGCATGGTCGCTGGAAGCGAGTTTTGTTTGCACTACGGCTGCCCCCCCCCTCCCAAAAAAAACGTTTCGAGTCACATCAAGAATCGTAATGTATGTTAACTTGTAAACGATGGGAAGAGAACAAAAGGTCACGGTGCGAACATGTAAACCTTCAATTCACATAATATCGGCACCAAAATGACGAAGTCGTCAATGCTGACCTGACCGAGTAAACTTTTTCCTTTTTTCATTTATTTATTCAATGTATCTCGATATTTCGAACAACCACATACAAACAACGCAACGCAGAAAAAGCCACGGTCCGGTCGGCAGCAGTCCTGGCAGCTGCGCGGCGCGGCTTCGGATATCACAGCGGCGACGGGTGGACATGCCGCAGCGAGAGGTGTGCACTGGCGGATCCAAGGGCGGGGGGGGGGGGCAGGGGAAAAGGCCCCCCCCAAGCTCGACAGGGGCGGCAATAGAAATTATCCCCCCCCAAAAAAACGCTGAAACTGGCGATGAAAATGGGTACTGCCTGCGAAAAAAATAACTTGTTCCGAAAGAAAGAAATGTTGTTTTTGCCTCGTTCGTGTTTGCTCAATTTGGTAGCATTTTGGTAACAGTAGGGTTAGGGAAAGTGGCGCGTCTGACGCTATTTTAGAGTGATTCACAACCAACGTAAGTGATAATTTTACACGCAGCGTCGCAGCTTTTGGTCTCCTGCTGCCTGTTGGGTGGCAGAGGGGCGCGGGAATGAATTTCCTTACATAGGTACCTATGTTGTGTGGAATACGTCTACTAGTATTAAGTAGGGTAATTAGGTTCAGTTAACAACAAAAAACTAATGGTCTTATTTTTGTAGCTGTTGTATTCCACGACAAATCGACAAAAACAAAGTGCAAAATGACACCGTCATGTCACCGATTATGGCCAAAATTGGTATATGGTGTAGCCTGGGGCGCTTAAGTGAGTTGTGAAAGTTGTATTGCAATGCAAGCAAGCAGTGCAATGTCAAGGTAGTTTTATCTCCTGACTTCGCCTGTAACTGGGTTTTGTGCCTGTTGGTGATTTATCAATAAATACAAATACAAATACAAGTGGTTCAGGAGATATCGCCTCAGACATTTTTATAAGGTCACGGTGCATCTTTGTCGGCCCATATGGCGGGGAATTTATGAAGCAATATAGATGTATTATGGAATTATAATGGCAATGAGCTGTTTTATAACATGATGTTTATTTTTTGATTTTCAAAATTTCACAATTTAGTACGTTTTCGAAATTGTACAACTTTTTGGATACCTTTTCTCAAACGTGTTTCTATTTTTTTTTGCTATGCTATTCTTACGTGTAAGGACGTGATTAAGTGAGAGGAAAAATGAAATTGAGTAATATTTGCTTCCAAATATCACAAATTTTGTCATTTTACTTGCTATTTTATATATAAAAAATATGTTATTCGCTAATAACTTTTGACTGAATAAAACTAGATTGGTACGATAGACGCCATTTTTCTGTTCTCATCAAGACGAATTGAATGCTCTGCAGCATGACCTCTTGTCTGACATTTTATGACCTTGACCTTAAATTTCAAAGTTAGTATTTGTTTTTGAAATTTTGAATCTTTTTTGAATACCCAAGCCAAATGTATTTCCTATTTTGACTGTATTATTGTTAAGTGTAAAGAAGTGTCGTTCAAACAGAAAAAGATGATGGTTATTTGTCTTCAAATATGCTAAATTTTTTCATTTCTTGTGTTCTTTTTGTGAAAGATATTAGGTATTCTCCAATAACTTTTGACTGAATAAAGATAAAAAGGTAAAATGGACACCATTTTGTTATTTTGGTTAAGACGCATTGAATGATATGCAGTATGACCTCTTTCTAACATTTGGTGACCTTCACCTAAGGTCAATGTCAAGGTTCAAGGCTAGGTTTCCAATTGTGGCCGCATTTGTGGCGGTTATATATCTTAAAACTTGTCTTGTTGCGAGGAATTCGATTGTGCTTAAATAACGCCTGATTGTCAATGGCAACATTTAAATTCATTTTAATTTTAATGTCGAATAGTAACTTCATAACTTCCTTCTCGGTGTAAAGAAAGCCTGAAAATGTCTCAGTTTGCTTTATAACCATCAACGATCGCACAATTATTATAATACCAATGAATTTCTATCTTCAAGACAAGTTCAAAGATATATAACATTGCTGTGTAGGTCCAAGTTGGAAAGGTGATTTTGTGCCGTGACTTTGACCTTAGGTCAAGGTCATCAAATGTCATACAGAAGTCATGCTGCACATCTATCAACGTGTCTTGATGATACCAACAAAATGACGTTTACCGTGCCCTTCTAACTTTATTCAGTCAAAAGGTATTAGCGAATAACTAATTTATATATAAAATAGCATATAAAATGGCAAAGTTGTATATATTTGGAGGCAAACATCCATCAATTTTATGTTTGCACTTAATTGACACGTCCTAGGTCACCTAGGTCATTACACGTAATAATAGCATAGCGAACAAAAATAACCCAAGTCCGCAAAGGAAAAAATGGGGGGGGGACCTTTTAGGTCATATGGAGGCCCCTGGGGCACGGAAGGCCCCAGTGAAATTAGCCCCCCCCCCCCCATATTGGGAGGCTGGATCTGCCAGTGGAGGTGTGGCGCCAGGAACTATGCGCGGAGGTGCGGGAGGCCTGCCCCTGTCCACCGGCCCGGGGCGCGAATTGCACTATCAACAAAACGGCGATTCTTAAGCGCCGGCCGTTATCAGCCGTTAGTTAAACGGACCTCTTTATTTGAGGGGGTGCTTTTACAGTGAGGGGGTGCACTTTTTAGCTCAGGGGGTGCTTGAGCACCCCCAAAACCCCTAATTCTCCACCCCTGGGCCTGAGGGGCCGAGGCCTTCTCCCATTGGGCCGAGGGGTCCTTCGGGCCCCTCGACCCAATGGGGGGGGGGGGGGGGGGGGAGGGGACGTGCCCCAAGTGCCCCAGTGTCCTAGGAATGGTAATTTTGGGTGTAAAACGACACCCTACAAGGAATAATATTCCACTCTTTTTTTTCCAATTTGAAGGGAATAATTTCTACTCTTTTTCACTTTTGTGATTATTTTTCACTCCTTTATTTTAATATGTTAAAAGCCAGGAAATGGATCAAGTTTCGTGTGATAGCAAGACGTGTAAATTCTTGAAAAAGGCTCCTTTTGAGGTCGAATTTTCCACTCTTTTTGCTGATTTTCAGTCTGAATTTTCCACTCTGCACCCTGGCTCTAAAGCAATTCTAGGATGCTGCTGTGCCCCCCCCCCCTGGTTATCCAACATCGGAATATATGTGAACGAGACGTATCCAGTGAATATGTGTACCAAATTTGAAGTCAATATCGTCAAAAATACTTTACTTATGACCTTTCAAAGACAAAAATCGACCACCTCTCAGCATTACCATGCATAAAAAATGCATTTACGTTTTTGCCTTTTACTTCTATTTCTATGGAATAAACAATGTTGTAGGATCATTTTTTTCGGGTTCGAGACGAAAAACGAACCCATAAACATGTGTTACAACTCCTAATGACCGTAATCGGCAGTTTGACCTCGTGACCTCGGATGACCTTGACCTGACCCAAGGTTATAAAAAGCTTAGAATGGTACTTAGAAGTGTCAGACACACGAATCGTACCGATGTATTGACTGCTTATGCGTTATCGCAATTTTGCGCGGCAATTCCATCCATCGAGACCTTTATGACACGGTCAAACATTGTCTTTGACGTGAACTCTGACGTCATTGGTGACCCTGAGGTCAACAATATTAGGTTTCCCCCACACATTTTCAAGGGACATCGAATGCCGTTTGAATTGGTAACATCGGTCCAGTAATTCCGGAGATCCGAGGAGATCCAAATTGTAACCCTAATGTTCTGTATTGCAACTTGCAAGCAATCCCCGCGTTACAAAAGCCCTGCAACATGTCCGCTATTTAACGTAATGTATTCCTTGATTAATTGGCTTTCTAATGATGTTTCACTGCTTGATGCATGTTGTAAGGTAAAAAAGTTATAGGGTTTAATAGGTTTCGCGAGGCTAAAACCCCTTTTACGCCCACTGTGCGATGTGACGCCGCGAAGCGGCTTGATAATTTTAATTTTAGGTCGTTGAAAACGAAATTTTACATTGTAACCAGACTGTGAGTGGAGCCAAGCCTCAGGTAACCAACCCCTTTTCCTGGTTACACATCTCAGAATGATGAAAAATATTGAAATGAAGATAGTTTTTCATATACATTAGCCTCGGATAGTAAATCACGATGACCGGTAGCAGTCAGCGCTCAATAGTACATATGATAATAATAACTGTATACATATGAACCAAACTGTAACAACTAGTAACAGTGCAAATAGTTTGAAAGCAGCAAGGGGACTTTTCCGCGCATAAATGGTCCCTGTGGATCTGGAGGAGCTGGTTCTGTGGATCTGAGGGAGATGGTCCTGGCCTGGTCCCCACTATTAGCTCTTCGGTCCAGCAAGCTGGGCACCGCTGGGGCAGCTTCCGGGTGCCGATGTCGGCGTCTTTGCGTTCGCGTCGCCTTTTTCGTAACTCGGTAGACTGGCTAAACATGTAGCCCGCTTGAAAGTTAATATTTTTATGAAGGGAGTGGGCCCTGGTGGAATTCATTTTCCAAATTTGTATAAACAATTGCGAAACTTGTCATGCCGCGAAATTTCCACTTTTTGACTGTGGATAGCTGAACTTTGACTGCTGCAAAGACAATTTTTACGATAAATTGTCAACTTCCCCCGTAAAAAGTGGTGTGGGGAGGGGAGGGGTCAACCACCAATCCTTCTGAGAGTGGAGGGTCGGGGGATCTTCCCCGACCCTCCCGTCGGCGACGCCCCTGCATGTTACGGATGCAATTTCCTTCGTTTTCCTTTCGGAGCAGCGGTGTGTCGAAGGGAAAACGAAGGAAATTTCATCCGTAACTGACTGAGCCCATTTTCACGTCACAGGGGTGTAGGATCCTATTCAGTTGAGGGGGCTTTAGCCCCCCCCCCTCCCCACACACACACACTTGGCTACATCCACCTCAACTTGGACAAGGAAGTGGGTCAAATCCGGGAGAAATCTGTATTTTGATGGATTTTGATGGTGGATTTTCCCAGCTCAGTCTCCCCCCCACAACTTTTCTGGAGAAGCTACGCCCCTGCCACGTCGTATTTTTCCTATTCCAATCTTGATTTTAATAGGAATTACATGCAAACTAGAATCAGCTACCGCCATACAAAGTGTGTTTCGGTGGGGTGGGGGTCGGCCGCCATAAAAAGTGTGTGGGGGCTGGGGGTCAACCCACCCGGTTTTCAAAAGTGTGTGAGTGTGTGTGTGTGTGTGTGTGTGTGTGTGTGTGTGTGTGTGTGTGTGTGTGTGTGTGTGTGTGTGTGTGTGTGTGGGGGGGGGGGGGCGAGGGTCGCGAACCCCACCCCCCCCCGTCAGCGACGCCCCTGCATATATATATATATATTTTTTTTTTTTTGGGGGGGGGGGGGAGTAGGCTTTGTAAATAAGTCGCATCTAAAAAGTATCCAAATTGTCCAAATTTGTAGGTCTAACGAAAGGGTCTTGTTCCAACAACTCAATAATGTAATAACATTGACATTATCTAAACATTATTGTTAACAAATTATTAACATTATGGCCATTAATAACATCAATAATAATAGCAACAGTTTTTACACATTAATGTACTCTTGCAAACTTCGAAAAATATAAAACTAACTCAATAATGCCTAACGAGGCTATTTTGAGGCCCTGGCCATTATTACCATTATTACATTAACCTAAGCGACGTAATACAGGCACTCGCTTTCGCAGCCGAAGCCGAAGGAGCCAGAGTGCCAGAAAAGTGGCAACGTTGCCTACCATCTAGGAGCAAATGTTCCTGGATGGACACGCTCTGCGTGGCCGCAAAAACGGTCAAATCACCCATTTTTTTTTGTACAATCACTTAGCTGGCAAATTGCTAAACCCTGGAACAAAGGCAACTTTCCTTTTACACACCCAGTAGAGCGACACTCGTAGCCGCCAACGCGGGCCTGACACACCGCCAGCACATCCACGAACCACGCCACTCTTCCAAGACACCAGACAGTTTTCCGGGTTAGATATTTTAACAACGAACCGGCACATCGTGTACACTGTACAAGGCCTGACTCATGCTCGCGTGCCGCGCATCCATCCCGCTCCCATTCTCACTGACACACGCGCACGTCTCGACAGAAGAGGGCGGCCAGTCTGTCAACCGCTGCCTGCCGCCGGCAGCAGATATACACCGGGCCGCACAGACTCGGTGTGAGACCGAGACGACCGTCAGCCGCGGGGCCGACCCTCCCGGACTCCGGACACGGCCGACCGGCCGGCGCGGACAGCAGCTCGGAAGACAAAGGAGACGCAGAGTCAGCAACGAGTCAGCCGCGGCAGTCGCGGCAGCGAGACACGGCACGCCACGCGCCGAGCCACGCACAATAAATACGCTATATTAGAGAAAATATACTCCGATTCCCTAGATTCACATGTGGTATGGTCTCTTTTGCGCTGTGGTGCCCGCTGCATATGTACAACAATGTCTTTGGTTTAACGTAAAATACTGACCCGGCGAGCGACGACTGCTAGATGGCGACTAAAATGCGGCGCTCAGATGGAAGTTAGTGGACCTACTCAATACTCATGCCATTCGTTCATGCACGCACACACTATGGTCTCGACTCTCGCCCGATAAAGGTTTCAAAAGTAGTTCTCGCCCCGGCCCAGGCCGCCGCGCGCGTGCCCACTGTTCAGTGTCAAAGTATATCACGCAATGCCAGTCGATTCCGGATTTTCATTGTCGAGCGATTGCAGGAACCTGGGCACACAGCGCTGAGGGCGCGGCCCGGCCAGAGCCCACCGACTGCACACACAAGCACAGATCACCAATGCCGAGAAATATCACATGGACGCGTCCGGCGGCGTCTGCTGCCCGGAGCGCCGGCCACGGGTCCAGACTGAGATGGAGCTGGTGCAGTCGTCAGCCCCGCCTCCGGCCCGGAGCCCCGAGACACGCCGCAGCCGTCAGCCAACGTGGACAACGTAAACACTGGTCAGAAATGCATTGACGGCGCTCACGCCACCGGCCGCTCGTTCCACCACGAGCCAGTCGCACTCATATCGTGACACTCGTGCCTCCGCCGGCGGCAGTCGCAGAGCAGAACAGCGACAGACCTACTGAGAAGTGAACGGGGCGGCTCCCCGGCGCCACGGCCGCTCGCCCGGCCATTTGTGCTCGCGTTACACGGCCGGCCGGCTCAGCCGCGGCGGTAATCTGTATACAGGCCGCGCCAGCGAGCTGACCGGTCAACACGAATCACCTGCCGGCGTGACGTCGTCAGATCAGTGACGTCACCGGCACAACAGCAGCGCGCAGCAGTTCATTGTCCTCCTCTCCGAGCGGTGTCGCACCTCCCGCGTTACGTACAAGCAGCACCACCAGCGTCGGTCGACTGCAGATCTCTGACGGCGTGACCTGACGGCCGGGTCACCCTCCCTCCGCCGAGCCGCCACACGGCGCCTCCACCGCTGCCACCCGGCCGCACTGCCCCGGAGCGCCGCCACACGGCGCCTCTCAACACCGCTTCACGACGCGAGCACTGGCAGGACCGACTTCTCGTCTCTCACTACACATCGCTTTCACCAGCCGCTCAGTCTCGCTCTCACCAGCCGCTCAGTCTCGCTCTCACCAGCCGCTCAGTCTCGCTCTCACCAGCCGCTCAGTCTCGCTCTCACCAGCCGCTCAGTCTCGCTCTCACCAGCCGCTCAGCCTCGCTCTCACCAGCCGCTCAGCCTCGCTCTCACCAGCCGCTCAGCCTCGCTCTCACCAGCCGCTCAGTCTCGCTCTCACCAGCCGCTCAGTCTCGCTCTCACCAGCCGCTCAGTCTCGCTCTCACCAGCCGCTCAGTCTCGCTCTCACCAGCCGCTCAGTCTCGCTCTCACCAGCCGCTCAGTCTCGCTCTCACCAGCCGCTCAGTCTCGCTCTCACCAGCCGCTCAGTCTCGCTCTCACCAGCCGCTCAGTCTCGCTCTCACCAGCCGCTCAGTCTCGCTTTCAGTCTTGCTCTCACCAGCCGCTCAGTCTCGCTTTCAGTCTCGCTCTCACCAGCCGCTCAGTCTCGCTCTCACCAGCCGCTCAGTCTCGCTTTCAGTCTCGCTCTCACCAGCCGCTCAGTCTCGCTTTCAGTCTCGCTCTCACCAGCCGCTCAGTCTCGCTTTCAGTCTCGCTCTCACCAGCCGCTCAGTCTCGCTCTCACCAGCCGCTCAGTCTCGCTTTCAGTCTCGCTCTCACCAGCCGCTCAGTCTCGCTCTCACCAGCCGCTCAGTCTCGCTCTCACCAGCCGCTCAGTCTCGCTCTCACCAGCCGCTCAGTCTCGCTCTCACCAGCCGCTCAGTCTCGCTCTCACCAGCCGCTCAGTCTCGCTTTCAGTCTCGCTCTCACCAGCCGCTCAGTCTCGCTCTCACCAGCCGCTCAGTCTCGCTCTCACCAGCCGCTCAGTCTCGCTCTCACCAGCCGCTCAGTCTCGCTCTCACCAGCCGCTCAGTCTCGCTCTCACCAGCCGCTCAGTCTCGCTCTCACCAGCCGCTCAGTCTCGCTCTCACCAGCCGCTCAGTCTCGCTCTCACCAGCCGCTCAGTCTCACTCTCACCAGCCGCTCAGTCTCGCTCTCACCAGCCGCTCAGTCTCTCTCTCACCAGCCGCGCAGTCTCGCTCTCACCAGCCGCTCAGTCTCGCTCTCACCAGCCGCTCAGTCTCGCTTTCAGTCTCGCTCTCACCAGCCGCTCAGTCTCGCTCTCACCAGCCGCTCAGTCTCGCTCTCACCAGCCGCTCAGTCTCGCTCTCACCAGCCGCTCAGTCTCGCTTTCAGTCTCGCTCTCACCAGCCGCTCAGTCTCGCTCTCACCAGCCGCTCAGTCTCGCTCTCACCAGCCGCTCAGTCTCGCTTTCAGTCTCGCTCTCACTAGCCGCTCAGTCTCGCTCTCACCAGCCGCTCAGTCTCGCTTTCACCAGCCGCTCAGTCTCGCTTTCAGTCTCGCTCTCACCAGCCGCTCAGTCTCGCTCTCACCAGCCGCTCAGTCTCGCTCTCACCAGCCGCTCAGCCTCGCTCTCACCAGCCGCTCAGTCTCGCTCTCAGTCAGCCGGACCGTGGCTCAGCCGGCCGGAGACACCTCAGTCAGCCGGACCTCACGGCACAGTCCGCCGCGACATAGATCACCGATCAGTCCGCTCAGTCTGAGTCTGGCGGCGCGCGTTCGGCCAGCAGCTCCACACCGTTGGCCTGCTCGGCGCTGAGGTAGCCGCGCGACACGGCGTAGTCGGCCAGCGCCGTGTGGCAGAACACGTACTGGTCCGGCATCTGGATACTGTGCGCCCGCTGCGAGCGCACCTTCTCCACGGTGCCCTGCACGTCCACCGTGCCGACGTCCTCCAGCCGCCTGATAGAGATGTCCAGTGTGCAGAGCGTGCCTGCAGCGGCGGGGAACAGACACCACCGGTCAGTGGAGGCAGCGGAGGGGGACAAACACCACCGGTCAGTGGAGGCAGCGGCGGGGAGCAAACACCACCGGTCAGTGGAGGCAGCGGCGGGGAGCAGACACCACCGGTCAGTGGAGGCAGCGGAGGGGGAGCAAACACCACCGGTCAGTGGAGGCAGCGGAGGGGAACAGACACCACCGGTCAGTGGAGGCAGCGGAGGGGGACAAACACCACCGGTCAGTGGAGGCAGCGGCGGGGAGCAAACACCACCGGTCAGTGGAGGCAGCGGCGGGGAGCAGACACCACCGGTCAGTGGAGGCAGCGGCGGGGAGCAAACACCACCGGTCAGTGGAGGCAGCGGCGGGGAGCAAACACCACCGGTCAGTGGAGGCAGCGGCGGGGAGCAAACACCACCGGTCAGTGGAGGCAGCGGCGGGGAGCAAACACCACCGGTCAGTGGAGGCAGCGGAGGGGGAGCAAACACCACCGGTCAGTGGAGGCAGCGGAGGGGGACAAACACCACCGGTCAGTGGATGCAGCGGCGGGGAGCAAACACCACCGGTCAGTGGAGGCAGCGGAGGGGGACAAACACCACCGGTCAGTGGAGGCAGCGGCGGGGAGCAAACACCACCGGTCAGTGGAGGCAGCGGCGGGGAGCAAACACCACCGGTCAGTGGAGGCAGCGGCGGGGAGCAAACACCACCGGTCAGTGGAGGCAGCGGCGGGGAGCAAACACCACCGGTCAGTGGAGGCAGCGGCGGGGAGCAAACACCACCGGTCAGTGGAGGCAGCGGAGGGGAACAGACAACGCCGGTCAGTAGAGGCAGCGGAGGGGGACAGACAACGCCGGTCAGTGGAGGCAGCGGAGGGGAGCAAACACCACCGGTCAGTGGAGGCAGCGGCGGGGAGCAAACACCACCGGTCAGTGGAGGCAGCGGAGGGGGACAAACACCACCGGTCAGTGGAGGCAGCGGAGGGGGACAGACAACGCCGGTCAGTGGAGACAGCGGAGGGGGACAAACAACGCCGGTCAGTGGAGGCAGCGGCGGGGAGCAAACACCACCGGTCAGTGCAGGCAGCGGAGGGGGACAGACAACGCCGGTCAGTGGAGGCGCGAATTAAAGAAGAAAACAACAGTGCTCAATGGCGAATAACCAGCTCAGTCGACACTCAGCCTGACAATACACAGAGAAGCAACATCGTAACAGTCATCTCGGCTAGGCCGGGTAACGTTCAGCAATAACCAGCTCAGTCGACACTCAGCCTGACAATACACAGATAAGCAACATCGTAACAGTCATCGCGGCTAGGCCGGGTAACGTTCAGCAAGTTTCCATGATCGCAAATACACGGTGATTGTACAACGCAACTCTCAAGTATCAGGGTCGCGGCCACCTGTGTGATTCTGCTCTATTCTGAGCAACAAGAACCCATTCACCCGAACAAACCACCCGGCATCCGACCCTGAGAGCCCACTACACCCCGCTGTGCGTCTGTCTGCCCCTGCCGACTGACCGGTGCGTCCAATGCCGGCATCCGACCCTGAGAGCCCACTATACCACGCTGTGAGAGCCCACTACACCCCGGTGTCTGTCTGTCTGCCCCTGCCGACTGACCGGTGCGTCCAATGCCGGCATCAGACTCTGAGAGCGTACTATACCACGCTGTGAGAGCCCACTATACCCCGGTGTCTGTCTGTCTGCCCCTGCCGACTGACCGGTGCGTCCAATGCCGGCATCCGACCCTGAGAGCCCACTACACCCCCGCCATCAGACTCTGAGAGCGTACTATACCACGCTGTGAGAGCCCACTATACCCCGGTGTCTGTCTGTCTGTCGCTGCCGACTGACCGGTGCGTCCAATGCCGGCATCCGACCCTGAGAGCCCACTACACCCCGGTGTCTGTCTGTCTGTCGCTGACGACTGACCGGTGCGTCCAATGCCGGCATCAGACTCTGAGAGCGTACTATACCACGCTGTGAGAGCCCACTACACCCCGGTGTCTGTCTGTCTGCCCCTGCCGACTGACCGGTGCGTCCAATGCCGGCATCCGACCCTGAGAGCGTACTATACCACGCTGTGAGAGCCCACTACACCCCGGTGTCTGTCTGTCTGCCCCTGCCGACTGACCGGTGCGTCCAATGCCGGCATCCGACCCTGAGAGCCCACTATACCCCGGTGTCTGTCTGTCTGCCCTTGCCGACTGACCGGTGCGTCCAATGCCGGCATCCGACCCTGAGAGCCCACTATACCCCGGTGTCTGTCTGTCTGCCGCTGCCGACTGACCGGTGCGTCCAATGCCGGCATCCGACCCTGAGAGCCCACTATACCCCGGTGTCTGTCTGTCTGTCGCTGACGACTGACCGGTGCGTCCAATGCCGGCATCAGACTCTGAGAGCGTACTATACCACGCTGTGAGAGCCCACTACACCCCGGTGTCTGTCTGTCTGTCGCTGCCGACTGACCGGTGCGTCCAATGCCGGCATCAGACTCTGAGAGCGTACTATACCACGCTGTGAGAGCCCACTACACCCCGGTGTCTGTCTGTCTGCCGCTGCCGACTGACCGGTGCGTCCAATGCCGGCGCTGCAATGCACCAGGATTGGCGGGCCGAGCGGGTGTCCCGTCCAGGAGGGTGTCAGCTCGGGCAGACGGCGCTCCTGCGTCTCACGGATCACCGCCAGGAAGCGCAGCATCGTCTCGGCCGAGTGCGGCACGTTGTAGTCTGGCCACGCAGTGAACAGAAAGTGCGTCACCTGCAACACGGAACACACCGAGTCGGTCACGGCGGCACAGTCAGGGCGGCACATAGTTCACTGGGCGGCCAGCACTGTTACCGCTGCAGTGGCTAGCGCGTACCGATGGCAAACCATGTACAATATGAACAGTTGTGTACCCAGGTGTAACGGTGAGGTGTTCGTTCTAATGACAGCTGAGGCTCCAGCCAGTCACACACAGCAATGTCACCGGGCCGGTGAGCTGATGAATGCGACGGTCGGCAGCGACACGAGAGAGCATCACACCCTCAGTCAGAGAAACCTACATACACTAACTAGCCGAGCATGCACCATTCCACATCAGCCCAAGTAATCAGCTGCCCTTGACCATGGGTACTGCTCCTCGAACTCAACAGCACTGATTCTCAGAGGGCACAGGCCGGGGCTTACCAGCCGCTCCGCCGCCCACCGGATCAGCACTGATTCTCAGAGGGCACAGGCCGGACTTACCAGCCGCTCCGCCGCCCACCGGATCAGCACTGCTTCTCAGAGGGCACAGGCCGGACTTACCAGCCGCTCCGCCGCCCACCGGATCAGCACTGCTTCTCAGAGGGCACAGGCCGGACTTACCAGCCGCTCCGCCGCCCACCGGATCAGCACTGCTTCTCAGAGGGCACAGGCCGGACTTACCAGCCGCTCCGCCGCCCACCGGATCAGCACTGCTTCTCAGAGGGCACAGGCCGGGGCTTACCAGCCGCTCCGCCGCCCACCGGATCAGCACTGCTTCTCAGAGGGCACAGGCCGGGGCTTACCAGCCGCTCCGCCGCCCACCGGATCAGCACTGCTTCTCAGAGGGCACAGGCCGGACTTACCAGCCGCTCCGCCGCCCACCGGATCAGCACTGCTTCTCAGAGGGCACAGGCCGGACTTACCAGCCGCTCCGCCGCCCACCGGATCAGCACTGCTTCTCAGAGGGCACAGGCCGGGACTTACCAGCCGCTCCGCCGCTCACCGGATCAGCACTGATTCTCAGAGGGCACAGGCCGGACTTACCAGCCGCTCCGCCGCCCACCGGATCAGCACTGCTTCTCAGAGGGCACAGGCCGGGACTTACCAGCCGCTCCGCCGCTCACCGGATCAGCACTGATTCTCAGAGGGCACAGGCCGGACTTACCAGCCGCTCCGCCGCCCACCGGATCAGCACTGCTTCTCAGAGGCCACAGGCCGGACTTACCAGCCGCTCCGCCGCCCACCGGATCAGCACTGCTTCTCAGAGGGCACAGGCCGGACTTACCAGCCGCTCCGCCGCCCACCGGATCAGCACTGCTTCTCAGAGGGCACAGGCCGGGGCTTACCAGCCGCTCCGCCGCCCACCGGATCAGTACTGCTTCTCAGAGGGCACAGGCCGGGGCTTACCAGCCGCTCCGCCGCTCACCGGATCAGCACTGCTTCTCAGAGGGCACAGGCCGGACTTACCAGCCGCTCCGCCGCCCACCGGATCAGCACTGCTTCTCAGAGGGCACAGGCCGGGGCTTACCAGCCGCTCCGCCGCCCACCGGATCAGCACTGCTTCTCAGAGGGCACAGGCCGGACATACCAGCCGCTCCGCCGCCCACCGGATCAGCACTGCTTCTCAGAGGGCACAGGCCGGACTTACCAGCCGCTCCGCCGCCCACCGGAACAGCACTGATTCTCAGAGGGCACAGGCCGGGGCTTACCAGCCGCTCCGCCGCCCACCGGATCAGTACTGCTTCTCAGAGGGCACAGGCCGGGGCTTACCAGCCGCTCCGCCGCCCACCGGATCAGCACTGCTTCTCAGAGGGCACAGGCCGGACTTACCAGCCGCTCCGCCGCCCACCGGATCAGCACTGCTTCTCAGAGGGCACAGGCCGGGACTTACCAGCCGCTCCGCCGCCCACCGGATCAGCACTGCTTCTCAGAGGGCACAGGCCGGGGCTTACCAGCCGCTCCGCCGCCCACCGGATCAGCACTGCTTCTCAGAGGGCACAGGCCGGGGCTTACCAGCCGCTCCGCCGCCCACCGGATCAGCACTGCTTCTCAGAGGGCACAGGCCGGGACTTACCAGCCGCTCCGCCGCCCACCGGATCAGCACTGCTTCTCAGAGGGCACAGGCCGGGGCTTACCAGCCGCTCCGCCGCCCACCGGATCAGCACTGCTTCTCAGAGGGCACAGGCCGGACTTACCAGCCGCTCCGCCGCCCACCGGATCAGCACTGCTTCTCAGAGGGCACAGGCCGGGACTTACCAGCCGCTCCGCCGCCCACCTGTCTGGTCTGTCCTGTGCCGTACCTGTCTGGTCTGTGCCGTACCGGTCTGGTCTGTGCCGTACCTGTCTGGTCTGCCCTGTGCGTGTGTCTGGTCTGTGCCGTACCTGTCTGGTCTGCCCTGTGCGTGTGTCTGGTCTGTGCCGTACCTGTCTGGTCTGCCCTGTACGTGTGTCTGGTCTGTGCCGTACCTGTCTGGTCTGCCCTGTGCGTGTGTCTGGTCTGTGCCGTACCTGTCTGGTCTGTCCTGTGCCGTACCTGTCTGGTCTGCTCTGTACGTGTGTCTGGTCTGTGCCGTACCTGTTTGGTCTGCTCTGTACGTGTGTCTGGTCTGTGCCGTACCTGTCTAGTCTGTCCTGTGCCGTACCTGTCTAGTCTGTCCTGTGCCGTACCTGTCTGGTCTGCTCTGTACGTGTGTCTGGTCTGTGCCGTACCTGTCTGGTCTGTGCCGTACCTGTCTGGTCTGCTCTGCACGTGTGTCTGGTCTGTGCCGTACCTGTCTGGTCTGCTATGTACGTGTGTCTGGTCTGTGCCGTACCTGTCTGGTCTGCTCTGTACGTGTGTCTGGTCTGTGCCGTACCTGTCTGGTCTGCTATGTACGTGTGTCTGGTCTGTGCCGTACCTGTCTGGTCTGATCTGTACGTGTGTCTGGTCTGTGCCGTACCTGTCTGGTCTGTCCTGTGCCGTACCTGTCTAGTCTGCTCTGTACGTGTGTCTGGTCTGTGCCGTACCTGTCTGGTCTGCTATGTACGTGTGTCTGGTCTGTGCCGTACCTGTCTGGTCTGCCCTGTGCCGTACCTGTCTGGTCTGCTCTGTGCGTGTGTCTGGTGTGCCGTACCTGTCTGGTCTGTGCCGTACCTGTCTGGTCTGTGCCGTACCTGTCTGGTCTGTGTCGTACCTGTCTGGTCTGCTATGTACGTGTGTCTGGTCTGTGCCGTACCTGTCTGGTCTGTGCCGTACCTGTCTGGTCTATGCCGTACCTGTCTGGTCTGTGCCGTACCTGTCTGGTCTGCTATGTACGTGTGTCTGGTCTGTGCCGTACCTGTCTGGTCTGCTCTGTACGTGTGTCTGGTCTGTGCCGTACCTGTCTGGTCTGTCCTGTGCCGTACCTGTCTGGTCTGCCCTGTGCGTGTGTCTGGTCTGTGCCGTACCTGTCTGGTCTGTGCCGTACCTGTCTGGTCTGTGCCGTACCTGTCTGGTCTGCCCTGTGCGCGTGTCTGGTCTGTGCCGTACTTGTCTGGTCTGTGCCGTAGCTGTCTGGTCTGTGCCGTACCTGTCTGGTCTGTCCTGTGCCGTACCTGTCTGGTCTGCTCTGTACGTGTGTCTGGTCTGTGCCGTACCTGTCTGGTCTGCTCTGTACGTGTGTCCGTCAGCAGCAGCTGGCTAACGTTGTAGCAGTCGTGCTGCGTCACTCCGAGATTCTCCACCGTGAAGAAGCCGTGCCGCGTCTCGGCTCCGAGCTCGAGCGGCCAGTACCGGCCACATTTGGTGCGTCCCTGCTCCACGAGCCGGGTGGTCATGACGATCAGCAGCGCCCTCTGCTCCCACACCATCCGCCAGAAGTCGGCAAACGTGCCCGGGATCGGACCTGGAGAAGACCGAGACATGGGTCAGACACGGGCACGGACACCAGACACGGTCAGACACGAGCACAACCCTCGCTGCTCCCACACCATCCGCCAGAAGTCGGCAAACGTGCCCGGGATCGGACCTGGACCGGGAGGACTGGGGAGACACTGGTCAGACGCGGTCAGACACGGGTACACGGGCACGGGCCAGACACGGGTCCGACACGGATACAGACACGGCCACGGTTAGGTGGACGATCTAAATGAGTAAAACAACCAGATCACGAGCAAATAGAATCGAGCAACAACATCCATCGGCCTGCCCATCAAACTGAAAACAATAACAACCGTAAATACTAAGCAGCAGCAGCAGGAGCAGTTCAAATGAAAACAGCGCCAACTGGTAGTCAGATCTGCGTTCCGACGGCTTCCACTGTCACCTGTTTCTCTGTGTTGACAGTCTGGACACTTCCATCTGATATTCTGGACACTTCCGTCTGATATTCTAGACACTTCCATCTGACATTCTAGACACTCCCATCTGACATTCTGGACACTTCCATATGGCATTCTGGATACTTCTATCTGACATTCTGGATACTTCAATCTGACATTCTAGACACTTCCATCTGACATTCCGGACACTTCCATCTGACATTCTGGCCACTTCCATCTGACATTCTGGACACTTCCATCTGATATTCTGGATACTTCCATCTGACATTCTGGATACTGCCATCTGACATTCTGGACACTTCCATCTGACATTCTGGCCACTTCCATCTGACATTCTGGCCACTTCCATCTGACATTCTGGACACTTCCATCTGACATTCTGGACACTTCCATCTGACATTCTGGACACTTCCATCTGACATTTTGGACACTTCCATCTGACATTCTGGCCACTTCCATCTGACATTCTGGATACTTCCATCTGACATTCTGGCCACTTCCATCTGACATTCTGGCCACTTCCATCTGACATTCTGGACACTTCCATCTGACATTCTGGCCACTTCCATCTGACATTCTGGACACTTCCATCTGAAATTATGGATACTTCCATCTGACATTCTGGACACTTCCATCTGACATTATGGACACTTCCATCTGACATTCTGGACACTTCCATCTGACATTCTGGACACTTCCATCTGACATTCTGGACACTTCCATCTGACATTCTGGACACTTCCATCTGACATTCTAGACACTTCCATCTGACGTTCTGGACACTTCCATCTGACATTCTGGACACTTCCATCTGACATTCTGGACACTTCCATCTGACATTCTGGACACTTCCATCTGACATTCTGGACACTTCCATCTGACATTCTGGACACTTCCATCTGACATTCTGGACACTTCCATCTGACATTCTGGACACTTCCATCTGACATTCTGGACACTTCCATCTGACATTCTGGACACTTCCATCTGACATTCTGGACACTTCCATCTGACATTCTGGACACTTCCATCTGACATTCTGGACACTTCCATCTGACATTCTGGATACTTCCATCTGACATTCTGGCCACTTCCATCTGACATTCTGGCCACTTCCATCTGACATTCTGGACACTTCCATCTGACATTCTGGACACTTCCATCTGAAATTATGGATACTTCCATCTGACATTCTGGCCACTTCCATCTGACATTATGGATACTTCCATCTGACATTCTGGACACTTCCATCTGACATTCTGGCCACTTCCATCTGACATTCTGGCCACTTCCATCTGACATTCTGGCCACTTCCATCTGACATTCTGGATACTTCCATCTGACATTCTGGACACTTGCATCTGACATTCTGGCCACTTCCATCTGATATTCTGGACACTTCCATCTGAAATTATGGATACTTCCATCTGACATTCTGAACACTTGCATCTGACATTCTGGACACTTCCATCTGACATTCTGGACACTTCCATCCGACATTCTGGACACTTCCATCTGACATTCTGGACACTTCCATCTGACATTCTGGATACTTCCATCTGACATTCTGGACACTTGCATCTGACATTCTGGACACTTCCATCTGACATTCTGGATACTTCCATCTGACATTCTGGACACTTGCATCTGACATTCTGGCCACTTCCATCTGACATTCTGGCCACTTCCATCTGAAATTATGGATACTTCCATCTGACATTCTGAACACTTGCATCTGACATTCTGGACACTTCCATCTGACATTCTGGACACTTCCATCCGACATTCTGGACACTTCCATCTGACATTCTGGACACTTCCATCTGACATTCTGGACACTTCCATCTGACATTCTGGACACTTCAATCTGACATTCTAGACACTTCCATCTGACATTCTGGACAATTCCATCTGACATTCTGGACACTTCCATCTGACATTCTGGACTTCCATCTTACATTCTGGATACTTCCATCTGGCATTCTGGATACTTCCATCTGGCATTCTAGACACTTCCATCTGACATTCTGGACACTTCCATCTGACATTCTGGACTTCCATCTTACATTCTGGATACTTCCATCTGGCATTCTGGATACTTCCATCTGGCATTCTGGACACTTCCCTCTGACATTCTGGACACTTCCATCTCACATTCTGGCCACTTCCATCTGACATTCTGGACACTTCCATCTGACATTCTGGATACTTCCATCTGACATTCTGGACACTTCCATCTGGCATTCTGGACACTTCCCTCTGACATTCTGCACACTTCCATCTGACATTCTGGACACTTCCATCATCAGTATCACATCAACTAGCACTAACACCGGCCACCACAGCTACCAGCACCAACACCGGCCACCACAGCTACCAGATTCGCCATCACCGTCGCCATCATCACTACCCACTACCCACCTTGTGACGAGATGAAGGCGTTCTTCTGTTTGTAGCCGTCCACGTAGTTGGCGTTGATGTAGTCCGAGTTGGGGTCGTCATTGACCTGCGTCAGGTTAACCCGGCTGCGGTCGTAACACAGCACGTCGCTGTAGCGGTTCTTACCGCGGTTCGCCGGGATCCTACGGCAGGACGGACCCACATTGGTGTGAAGTTAGAGACGAGTGTGGACAGGCCGCCGCGTAGTACAGCAAACAAAGATGGCCCAGAGTGGACAATCATTCAGTCATCAAATGACGATCATGGCGATGCTTTAGGCTTACATACATTACGACTACCGCAAAGAGCCGCACCGTCTCAGTCCTCCACAAACAACCCCAGTATTCACCCACCCGAGAAGAGCCGCACCGTCTCAGTCCTCCACAAACAACCCCAGTATTCACCCACCCGAGAAGAGCCGCACCGTCTCAGTCCTCCACAAACAACCCCAGTATTCACCCACCCGAGAAGAGCCGCACCGTCTCAGTCCTCCACAAACAACCCCAGTATTCACCCACCCGAGAAGAGCCGCACCGTCTCAGTCCTCCACAAACAACCCCAGTATTCACCCACCCGAGAAGAGCCGCACCGTCTCAGTCCTCCACAAACAACCCCAGTATTCACCCACCCGAGAAGAGCCGCACCGTCTCAGTCCTCCACAAACAACCCCAGTATTCACCCACCCGAGAAGAGCCGCACCGTCTCAGTCCTCCACAAACAACCCCAGTATTCACCCACCCGAGAAGAGCCGCACCGTCTCAGTCCTCCACAAACAACCCCAGTATTCACCCACCCGAGAAGAGCCGCACCGTCTCAGTCCTCCACAAACAACCCCAGTATTCACCCACCCGAGAAGAGCCGCACCGTCTCAGTCCTCCACAAACAACCCCAGTATTCACCCACCCGAGAAGAGCCGCACCGTCTCAGTCCTCCACAAACAACCCCAGTATTCACCCACCCGAGAAGAGCCGCACCGTCTCAGTCCTCCACAAACAACCCCAGTATCCACCCACCCGAGTCGTGCCGCACCGTCTCAGTCCTCCACAAACAACCCCAGTATTCACCCACCCGAGAAGAGCCGCACCGTCTCAGTCCTCCACAAACAACCCCAGTATTCACCCACCCGAGAAGAGCCGCACCGTCTCAGTCCTCCACAAACAACCCCAGTATTCACCCACCCGAGAAGAGCCGCACCGTCTCAGTCCTCCACAAACAACCCCAGTATTCACCCACCCGAGAAGAGCCGCACCGTCTCAGTCCTCCACAAACAACCCCAGTATCCACCCACCCGAGAAGAGCCGCACCGTCTCAGTCCTCCACAAACAACCCCAGTATTCACCCACCCGAGAAGAGCCGCACCGTCTCAGTCCTCCACAAACAACCCCAGTATCCACCCACCCGAGAAGAGCCGCACCGTCTCAGTCCTCCACAAACAACCCCAGTATCCACCCACCCGAGTGGTGCCCGCCCTGCTCTCACATCGAGTGGTTGAACGTGCCGGACGGCGGTCGGGACTTGATCTCCCAGTAGTCATCATACAGCCCTCTGCGCCCCTTGGTCTGCAGCTGCTGCAGCAGCTCCTGCAGCGTGATGCCACGGCCGTCATCCATGTGCAGGCTGTCGTCGTCGCTGAAGCCGGAGCTCTCCGAGCAGACGGCCGGCTCGGGCGAGCCGCCGCCGTCCGGGTCGGCTGGTGGCCCCGGCGCACCCGGCGGACCCGGCGAGTCGGCGCCCCGCCCCACGTTGCCGTCGCCATCAGCCGACGAGAACGACGCCTCGGACGGCTCGCTGGCCACGCTGGCCGCCGTCGAGTTGTTGGCGTTGGCCATGTCGTCGGCGGCCATACCCAACCTCTCACGGTCCAGCTGACGGAGGGGGAGGGGGGGGGGGTCAGGTCACATACCACGTGATCGGCCGCAATAGGGCCGCGGATAGCGTCTGGATGGACCAGACTGGCAAAGCTACGCAGGTTAAAGGCGAGGACTTTGAGCAATATGACAACACAGTCGCGCACTACTTAAGCAGGACAACTGCTACGTGCACGCTAACTCGCTGTCGTTCGATTCCGATCTTGACCGAGATATCAAGGACGATGCTGGCTGTTATATCTCGGGGGGAGGGGGGGGGGGGGGGGGGGATTCCGTTGCGTTTCCTTCATATGGAAACTGTCTGTTCTTAGGCAGACACGACGCCAGTCAGTCACCTAATAACACTGACAACACTTATTGATGGTGAACTCAGCAAATGAAGGAACAAACAAGAACATCCCTAAACCATTAAACATGGTTGAATCGTAGGATTCGTACCTGGGTGAGGCCAGCAGACCGTACCTGGGTGAGGCTGATGTCGTACAGGTCAGTCAGTGATCTGACCCTGACCCGGGGCCAGTTTAGCGTACCTGGGCTGGGTGAGGCTGATGTCGCACAGGTCTGTCAGTGCCCTGACCCTGACCCGGGGCCGGTTTAGCGTACCTGGGCTGGGTGAGGCTGATGTCGCACAGGTCAGTCAGTGCCCTGACCCTGACCCGGGGCCGGTTTAGCGTACCTGGGCTGGGTGAGGGTGATGTCGCACAGGTCAGTCAGTGACCTGACCCTGACCCGGGGCCGGTTTAGCGTACCTGGGCTGGGTGGGAGTGATGTCGCACAGGTCAGTCAGTGACCTGACCCTGACCGGGGCCGGTTTAGCGTACCTGGGCTGGGTGGGAGTGATGTCGCACAGGTCAGTCAGCGACCTGGCCCTGGCCCTGACCGGGGCCGGTTTAGCGTACAGTGCAGTGCAGAAGTTCTGTCCAGGCCAAGTTGACAAGGTCCGATACTAGTAGTGCGCAACTTTGCCCCAGGTGGCGCGCAGTCCGGCGGGGTCAGATTCGAAGAGGGTTGCGGGCTTGCTGCAGTACAAGGATTGAGGTCCACTTGTTTTACTAACGCCCCTGACACGCGGAAGCGGTGCGCGCCGCCAGGCCTCTGCCTCGAAGCTGGGGTGGAGAGGGGGGGGGGAGTGGGGAGTGGGGATTAAGTTACTGACTGCCGCGCTGACCACAGCCGCCGCGCTGCCGGGCTGTCTGGCAGTGATTGCGTAATGCGCACTGGGATTCGAGGCGGGAACGGTACGGGAACGGAGACGGGAACGGGAATGGGGACGGGAATGGGACGGGAACGGGACGGGAACGGAACGGGAACGGGACGGGAACGGGACGGGAACGGGACGGGAACGGGACGGGAACGGGACGGGAACGGGACGGGAACGGGACGGGAACGGGAACGGGACGGGAACGGAACGGGAACGGGACGGAAATGTGACGGGAACGGAACGGGACGGGAACGGGACGGGGACGGGAACGGAACAGGATGGGAACGGGATGGGAACGGGACGGGAACGGAACGGGACGGGGACGGGAACGGGAACGGAAAAGGAACGGGACGGGACGGGAACAGGACGGGAACGGGGACGGGACGGGAACGGGACGGGAACGGGACGGGAACGGGACGGGAACGGGACGGGAACGGGACGGGAACGGGACGGGAACGGGACGGGAACGGGACGGGAACGGGACGGGAACGGGAACGGGAACGGAACGGAACGGGACCGGGACGGGAACGGGAACGGGACGGGAACGGGACGGGAACGGGACGGGAACGGGACGGGAACGGGACGGGAACGGGACGATACGGGACGGGAACGGGACGGGATCGGGACGGGATCGGGACGGGAACTGGACGGGAACGGGACGGGAACGGGACGGAGACGGGACGGGAACGGGAACGGGACGGGAGCGGAACGGACATGATCAGCTTAGCTGTGCACTATCGAACTTGGTTACCTTCGCATTGCGGTAGCAAGCGGCCCACACTTATTATACAGATAATCAGAAGTCAAATGTTTCTAAATAGGAATATATTGTGGGTGCATATTGGGCGAAATTGATTGCGCTACACATCTGACTGTTTTTTTTATCGTTTAATATTCTCAGGTTTTCACGGTAGAGCAGTGTAATCAGACAATTAAGTCGACAATGGTTACATTGTGTTTTTCAGGTCGATTCAATTGCAAAAATCTTGATAATTATACTTCAGTTCTAACTGTTACATGTATTACAAAGATCGAACATTTGTCTGCAAATTAGCGTTTGTTTCAACTCTGTCTGCTAGGTGCCGGGTACTGACGTTAATCCTGAAAACCGACAGAAAACAATGATTTTGAACGATTCACTTGATCGCTTTGCACGTACCACGTGATGCTGATCGACCCACAGTCTTTTGCTGATGCACGACGTTTTCGCTAAACAATGGAAGAATCGCCTGTTTTCAATGTGGCGCCACGCGTTCATAATTTGAATGTATGCAGTGGCATGCTCAATATTGGGAAAGGAAGGGGCAATAGGCGATACCCATTTTTGCCTCCCCTGACACCGCATATACCAAACAAAATATAGCTTTCTTCCTCGCAGATAATTTTGAATGACATCATTCGATTCAAAATACCATTCTGAGGAACCAAACACAATAATTATGTATGGAGCTGTGCCCTTGGAAATCCGCCCCAGCCACATGCCCTCGGAAATCCGCCCCTGGGATCGCCTCTGGAAAAAAACATGAAAAATCGCACGTGTGCAAGAGATAGCTTAGAATGTTCAGAGTTTGAAGTTTCCATCGTTCAGATTTCGGTCTTGTCATTGACTCGATATGTCTCCCTCAATTTGCCCCTGGGGCGCATTGCGCAATTCAAAAAATGATAAAAATTTCAAAATGTACGCGAAAAGCGGAAAACCCTCGGGGGGGGGGGGGCGTTTAATCCCCCGGCACTAATAGGGTTAAGCAGAGGGGTCTCCCTCCTCGCTATGGTCTCCCTTCCCCAGCCCCGTTCCTACGGCTATGATAATATCTTAAGTATTGATCTGCAAAACAAAACATATGAAACCGATCTAACCACATTGCAGCGCGCAGCGGCGCGAATTTGTAGATTTCGTGTGCATGTTTTCACCATAAATAGACGCGGCTACCGCTGTAAGCTCGCCGTAAGCTCGAGCGACTTATGAAGGTGGCAAAGGCGAGCTTCGAATGCTTTATTCTGGTTATGATATTGCCAGCTATAATAGATGGACAAGCATGGCGCACACCATATGTATATCTCTTTATGTGAAATTCGATTTAATATGAACCAGGTATCCTCATACAATCAGCCCATCCGCTTCAGAATACCTGTGATTCCTCCCTCTCATCAATCACGGCAACCCCCAGAGCAGGACTTCAAGCTCTCGCGGCCCCGTATGCTTACCCAGCGGACGACCACTCCCCTCCCCCTTTCTCGCTCTCCCTCTGCCCCGGCCGTGAGATGACGTCAGGTCAAGGTCACAGCTGCGCCACGCCGGGCCGGTGCGGCGTGGCACGGAGGGTACCAGTTCAGTGGCTCACACACGTGTGGTGTGTTCCTACTCTTGGGACACCTGTCGGGAGTGTGCTCAATAATAGTTCCTTTGGATTCCGCTGCGTGCAGCACCGATTGGCCCGCTGGTGGCGCCGAGGCAGTGGACACGACTTTTGCACTGCACTGTAGTTGGGTGAGGCTGATGTGGCACAGGTCAGTCAGTGACCTGACCCTGACCCGGGACCGGTTCAGCGTACCTGGGTGAGGCTGATGTCGCACAGGTCAGTCAGTGACCTGACCCTGACCCGGGACCGGTTCAGCGTACCTGGGTGAGGCTGATGTCGCACAGGTCAGTCAGTGACCTGACCCTGACCCGGGGCCGGTTTAGCGTACCTGGGTGAGGCTGATGTCGCACAGGTCACCATCCGCCCGGCTGCTCATTGAGCGGTGACAGTCGCGCAGCCACTGGGCATGGTCGGGCCGTAGCGAGCCGCCAAACTGAGGCGGCAGCGACTCGCGCGCAATGTGCAGCGACAGCTAGCGGCACACACACACAGCACGCTGTTAGTTCATCCCAACACGCCGAGAGGGCACACCGATAGGAACACATGTGAATGAATGACTATCCCGATATGAACACATGTGAATGAATGACTATCCCGATATGAACACATGTGAATGAATGACTATCCCGATATGAACACATGTGAATGAATGACTATCCCGATATGAACACATGAGAATGAATGACTATCCCGATATGAACACGTGTGAATGAATGACTATCCCGATATGAACACATGTGGATGAATGACTATCCCGATATGAACACATGTGCATGAATGACTATTCCGATATGAACACATGTGAATGAATGACTATCCCGATATTAACACATGTGAATGAATGACTATCCCGATATGAACACATGTGAATGAATGACTATCCCGATATAAACACATGCGAATGAATGACTATCCCGATATGAACACATGTGAATTAATGACTATCCCGGTATGAACACGTGAATGAATGACTATCCCGATATGAACACATGTGAATGAATGACTATCCCGATATGAACACATGTGAATGAATGACTATCCCGATATTAACACATGTGAATGAATGACTATCCCGATATGAACACATGTGAATGAATGACTATCCCGATATGAACACATGCGAATGAATGACTATCCCGATATGAACACATGTGAATGAATGACTATCCCGATATGAACACATGTGAATGACTATCCCGATATGAACACATGTGAATGAATGACTATCCCGATATGAACACATATGAATGAATGACTATCCCGATATGAACACATGTGAATGAATGACTATCCCGATATGAACACATGTGAATGAATGACTATCCCGATATGAACACGTGAATGAATGACTATCCCGATATGAACACATGTGAATGAATGACTATCCCGATATGAAAACATGTGAATGAATGACTATCCCGATATGAACACGTGAATGAATGACTATCCCGATATGAACACATGTGAATGAATGACTATCCCGATATGAATACATGTGAATGAATGACTATCCCGATATGAACACATGTCAATGAATGACTATCCCGATATGAACACATGTGAATGAATGACTATCCCGATATGAATACATGTGAATGAATGACTATCCCGATATGAATACATGTGAATGAATGACTATCCCGATATGAACACATGTGAATGAATGACTATCCCGATATGAACACATGTGAATGAATGACTATACCGATATGAACACATGCGAATGAATGACTATCCCGATATGAACACATGTGAATAAATTACTATCCCGATATGAACACATGTGAATGAATGACTATCCCGATATGAACACATGTGAATGAATGACTATCCCGATATGAACACTTGTGAATGAATGACTATCCCGATATGAACACATGTGAATGAATGACTATCCCGATATGAACACATGTGAATGAATGACTATCCCGATATTAATACATGTGAATGAATGACTATCCCGATATGAACACATGTGAATGAATGACTATCCCGATATGAACACAAGTGAATGAATGACTATCCCGATATGAACACGTGAATGAATAACTATCCCGATATGAACACATGTGAATGAATGACTATCCCGATATGAACACATGTTAACGAATGACTATCCCGATATGAACACATGTGAATGAATGACTATCCCGATATGAACACATGTGAATGAATGACTATCCCGATATGAACACATGTGGATAAATGACTATCCCGATATGAACACATGTGAATGAATGACTATCCCGATATGAACACATGTGAATGAATGACTATCCCGATATTAATACATGTGAATGAATGACTATCCCGATATGAACACATGTGAATGAATGACTATCCCGATATGAACACATGTGAATGAATGACTATCCCGATATGAATACATGTGAATAAATGACTATCCCGATATGAACACATGTGAATGAATGACTATCCCGATATGAAAACATGTGAATGAATTACTATCCCGATATGAACACATGTGAATGAATTATTATCCCGATATGAACACATGTGAATGAATGACTATCCCGATATGAACACATGTGAATCAATGACTATCCCGATATGAACACAAGTGAATGCATGACTATCCCGATATGAACAAATGTGAATGAATGACTATCCCGATATGAACACATGTGAATTAATGACTATCCCGATATGAACACATGTGAATGAATTATTATCCTGATATGAATGAGCATACATTAGACACAAATATTTACAATAGCGTGCTAAGAAGATAGATACGCAAAATCTTACCTCTCTTAAAAAATAGAAGCTTCAGATGAACACCGCAATTCACTCCAACGTAAGTTTCTAACAGAGAAGGTAGACAGTGTGGTGCGCCCCTGCCGCGGCCGTGTCAGCTCTGTAAGTTTCTAACAGAGAGGGTAGACAGTGTTGTGCGCCCCTGCCGCGGCCGTGTCAGCTTTGTAAGTTTCTAACAGAGAGGGTAGACAGTGTGGTGCGCCCCTGCCGCGGCCGTGTCAGCTTTGTAAGTTTCTAACAGAGAGGGTAGACAGTGTGGTGCGCCCCTGCCGCGGCCGTGTCAGCTCTGTAAGTTTCTAACAGAGAGGGTAGACAGTGTGGTGCGCCCCTGCCGCGGCCGTGTCAGCTTTGTAAGTTTCTAACAGAGAGGGTAGACAGTGTGGTGCGCCCCTGCCGCGGCCGTGTCAGCTTTGTAAGTTTCTAACAGAGAGGGTAGACAGTGTGGTGCGCCCCTGCCGCGGCCGTGTCAGCTCTGTAAGTTTCTAACAGAGAGGGTAGACAGTGTGGTGCGCCCCTGCCGCGGCCGTGTCAGCTTTGTAAGTTTCTAACAGAGAGGGTAGACAGTGTTGTGCGCCCCTGCCGCGGCCGTGTCAGCTCTGTAAGTTTCTAACAGAGAAGGTAGACAGTGTGGTGCGCCCCTGCCGCGGCCGTGTCAGCTCTGTAAGTTTCTAACAGAGAGGGTAGACAGTGTTGTGCGCCCCTGCCGCGGCCGTGTCAGCTTTGTAAGTTTCTAACAGAGAGGGTAGACAGTGTGGTGCGCCCCTGCCGCGGCCGTGTCAGCTCTGTAAGTTTCTAACAGAGAGGGTAGACAGTGTGGTGCGCCCCTGCCGCGGCCGTGTCAGCTCTGTAAGTTTCTAACAGAGAGGGTAGACAGTGTGGTGCGCCCCTGCCGCGGCCGTGTCAGCTTTGTAAGTTTCTAACAGAGAAGGTAGACAGTGTGGTGCGCCCCTGCCGCGGCCGTGTCAGCTTTGTAAGTTTCTAACAGAGAAGGTAGACAGTGTGGTGCGCCCCTGCCGCGGCCGTGTCAGCTCTGTAAGTTTCTAACAGAGAAGGTAGACAGTGTGGTGCGCCCCTGCCGCGGCCGTGTCAGCTCTGTAAGTTTCTAACAGAGAGGGTAGACAGTGTGGTGCGCCCCTGCCGCGGCCGTGTCAGCTCTGTAAGTTTCTAACAGAGAGGGTAGACAGTGTGGTGCGCCCCTGCCGCGGCCGTGTCAGCTTTGTATTGCCACCCCACTGGACTGACCTGGGGTCGACTGACTGTCCACACCCGGTCACGCAGTTTTTCCCGCACGAACAGACGGAGGATTTTGAACGGCGCGCGGAACCAGAGGGGCGCCGTCACGATCAGCACCTTCTTCAGCCGGGCCGGGTAGCCTCCCTGCCGAGAACACACACAGACACATGTCAGTTGAAGGCAGGGAGGAACCTACCGAGACTACAGGCACACGTCAGCTGAGCAC
Source organism: Chirona hameri (assembly GCA_036785665.1). Classification (NCBI taxonomy): domain Eukaryota; kingdom Metazoa; phylum Arthropoda; class Thecostraca; order Balanomorpha; family Balanidae; genus Chirona; species Chirona hameri. The sequence goes on from JAXIVJ010005851.1 coordinate 44,692, forward strand.
AGGGAGGACCCTACCGAGACTACAGACACACGTCAGTTGAAGGCAGGGAGGAGCCTACCGAGACTACAGGCGCACGGCAGTTGAGGGCAGGGAAGACCCTACCGGGACTACAGGCACACGTCAGTTGAATGCAGGGAGGAGCCTACCGAGACTACAGGCACACGTCAGTTGAAGGCAGGGATGACCCTACCGAGACTACAGGCATACGTCAGTTGAAGGCAGGGAGGAGCCTACCGAGACTACAGGCACACGTCAGTTGAAGGCAGGGAGGAGCCTACCGAGGCTACAGGCGCACGTCAGTTGAGGGCAGGGAGGAACCTACCTAGACTACAGGCACACGTCAGCTGAGCGCAGGGAGGACCCTACCGAGACTACAGGCACACGTCAGTTGAAGGCAGGGAGGAACCTACCGAGACTACAGACACATGTCAGTTGAAGGCAGGGAGGAACCTACCGAGACTACAGGCACACGTCAGCTGAGCACAGGGAGGACCCTACTGAGACTACAGACACACGTCAGTTGAAGGCAGGGAGGAGCCTACCGAGACTACAGGCGCACGGCAGTTGAGGGCAGGGATGACCCTACCGAGACTACAGGCATACGTCAGTTGAAGGCAGGGAGGAGCCTACCGAGACTACAGGCACACGTCAGTTGAAGGCAGGGAGGAGCCTACCGAGGCTACAGGCGCACGTCAGTTGAGGGCAGGGAGGAACCTACCTAGACTACAGGCACACGTCAGCTGAGCGCAGGGAGGACCCTACCGAGACTACAGGCACACGTCAGTTGAAGGCAGGGAGGAACCTACCGAGACTACAGGCATACGCCAGTTGAAGGCAGGGAGGACCCTACCGAGACTACAGGCGCACGTCAGCTGAGCGCAGGGAGGACCCTACCGAGACTACAGGCACACGTCAGTTGAAGGCAGGGAGGATCCTACCGAGACTACAGGCACACGTCAGCTGAAGGCAGGGAGGAACCTACCGAGACTACAGGCACACGTCAGTTGAAGGCAGGGAGGACCCTACCGAGACTACAGACACACGTCAGTTGAGGGCAGGGAGGAGCCTACCGAGACTACAGGCGCACGGCAGTTGAGGGCAGGGAAGACCCTACCGGGACTACAGGTACACGTCAGTTGAATGCAGGGAGGAGCCTACCGAGACTACAGGCACACGTCAGTTGAAGGCAGGGAGGACCCTACCGAGACTACAGGCATACGTCAGTTGAAGGCAGGGAGGAGCCTACCGAGACTACAGGCACACGTCAGTTGAAGGCAGGGAGGAGCCTACCGAGGCTACAGGCGCACGTCAGTTGAGGGCAGGGAGGAACCTACCGAGACTACAGGCACACGTCAGCTGAGCGCAGGGAGGACCCTACCGAGACTACAGACACACGTCAGTTGAAGGCAGGGAGGAACCTACCGAGACTACAGGCATACGTCAGTTGAAGGCAGGGAGGAACCTACCGAGACTACAGGCATACGCCAGTTAAAGGCAGGGAGGACCCTACCGAGACTACAGGCGCACGTCAGCTGAGCGCAGGGAGGACCCTACCGAGACTACAGGCACACGTCAGTTGAAGGCAGGGAGGACCCTACCGAGACTACAGGCACACGTCAGTTGAAGGCAGGGAGGATCCTACCGAGACTACAGACACACGTCAGTTGAAGGCAGGGAGGACCCTATCAAGACTACAGGCGCACGTCAGTTGAAGGCAGGGAGGAGCCTACCGAGACTACGGGCGCACGTCAGTTGAAGGCAGGGAGGAGCCTACCGAGACTACAGACACACGTCAGTTGAAGGCAGGGAGGACCCTATCGAGACTACAGGCATACGCCAGTTGAAGGCAGGGAGGAGCCTACCGAGACTACAGGCACACGTCAGCTGAGCGCAGGAAGGACCCTACCGAGACTACAGGCACACGTCAGTTGAAGGCAGGGAGGACCCTACCGAGACTACAGGCACACGCTAGTTGAAGGCAGGGAGGAGCCTACCGAGACTACAGGCGCACGTCAGTTGAAGGCAGGGAGGAGTCTACCGAGACTACAGGCGCATGTCAGCTGAGCGCAGGGAGGAGCCTACCGAGACTACAGGCGCACGTCAGTTGAAGGCAGGGAGGAGCCTACCGAGACTACAGGCGCACGTCAGTTGAGGGCAGTGAGGACCCTACCGAGACTACAGGCACACGTCAGCTGAAGGCAGGGAGGAACCTTCGCCGGGCCTGGTAGCCGTCCTGCCGCGAGCGAAGATGCACACACAAGATACAAACGTCAGCTGGAAATAAGGAAAACATAGGTGCCAACGAGTCGAGATCCAGCGGATGCTCCGCTGGACCTCGACTCCCTCTGCGGATGATCCGCTGGAGGTCCAGCGGATCCGGAGTCGAGCAGTCAGAAATGTACAAAAATCCACCACAATTTGTTACATGATAGCCGGAACTTCTGCAATGCAGGCCACGAAGAGCAGCTCACAGAGGGTGTTGGTTGGTGTACCGCAAACTTCTGGGGCCCACAGATCGAAGGACGTTCAATCGGCATCATCCGTTATGCGTTGTTCTTCTCAACATTTTTTTTTTTAAAGTGCGCTCCTGTGGCAGGCTTTGATCAGTGCCAGTTGTGTGACAGTAGCAGCAGCGAGCCGCCAACTAGACGTCAGGCTCTCCGCAGCTGGCACTCACAGTCTAGTAGCAGCAGCGAGCCGCCAATTAGACGTCAGGCTCTCCGCAGCTGGCACTCACAGTCCAGTAGCAGCAGCGAGCCGCCAACTAGACGTCAGGCTCTCCGCAGCTGGCACTCACAGTCCAGTAGCAGCAGCGAGCCGCCCACTAGACGCCAGGCTCTCCGCAGCTGGCACTCACAGTCCAGTAGCAGCAGCGGGCCGCCAACTAGACGCCAGGCTCTCCGCAGCTGGCACTCACAGTCCAGTAGCAGCAGCGAGCCGCCAACTAGACGCCAGGCTCTCCGCAGCTGACACTCACAGCCGTCCATGCACATTGCACGTCAGCCAGCCCAGCATTCAAAGCCAGCAGAAAACGGCCACAGTAATTAACTCCTGTCTAGAAAGGAATTAACATTATGAATAGTCTTCGAATTCAACATGGAAATGTACTTTGCAAACAACCTCAAGCGAATCAAGCGAACGCTTCTCTAAGCCATTTAGAAGCCATTGGGCAGCGAAGGTAAGTATGATTTGTGGTAACAGGACGGTATAAAAAACAACGCCCAACAGTTTACCTTTGTAGTTTTTAATCACTGATTTTATACCGAGAGGATTCTGAATTTGTATGCTTCTGATTTTGAACTCCCACGATTTAACGTAAATTGCATTCACTGACTTGTGCAGTTGATCAAACTGATTAATAAAGAGAGCTATACAAAGCACGTGACAAGTAGGTTGATGAAATTCTTCAGTCGTGGTACATCAATGAGGAATGCGCATATCGAGTCTAAAACAGGGCTGGTCAAGCAAACGCATTACAGCATTCCACAAATTAATTGCTACATAAACGCTTCTACATAAACGCACGCAGCATAAATCATCTATTCACTTCTTAGCAAACGTGACCCTGTAGCAAACCCTCGTCGCTCAATGAAAGCAATATTTTGTGATGACCTTCAGAAGCAATTACGATCTGGCATTGAGTCCCGTTTCCGGGCCCCGCTAAAATACCCCCTAGGTCACCGCATGTGAATGATAACCCCTAGGTCACCGCAGTGCTGGGACACCCCGGTATCCAATGAACTGCTAGGTAGCCGTACACGGCTCCGCCCACTACCAGCGGGTATCTGAACTGCTAGGTAGCCGTACACGGCTCCGCCCACTACCAGCGGGTATCTGAACTGCTAGGTAGCCGTACACGGCTCCGCCCACTACCAGCGGGCATCTGAACTGCTAGGTAGCCGTACACGGCTCCGCCCACTACCAGCGGGTATCTGAACTGCTAGGTAGCCGTACACGGCTCCGCCCACTACCAGCGGGCATCTGAACTGCTAGGTAGCCGTACACGGCTCCACCCACTACCAGCGGGTATCTGAACTGCTAGGTAGCCGTACACGGCTCCGCCCACTACCAGCGGGCATCTGAACTGCTAGGTAGCCGTACACGGCTCCGCCCACTACCAGCGGGTATCTGAACTGCTAGGTAGCCGTACACGGCTCCGCCCACTACCAGCGGGCATCTGAACTGCTAGGTAGCCGTACACGGCTCCGCCCACTACCAGCGGGTATCTGAACTGCTAGGTAGCCGTACACGGCTCCACCCACTACCAGCGGGCATCTGAACTGCTAGGTAGCCGTACACGGCTCCGCCCACTACCAGCGGGTATCTGAACTGCTAGGTAGCCGTACACGGCTCCGCCCACTACCAGCGGGCATCTGAACTGCTAGGTAGCCGCACACGGCTCCGCCCACTACCAGCGGGTATCTGAACTGCTAGGTAGCCGTACACGGCTCCGCCCACTACCAGCGGGTATCTGAACTGCTAGGTAGCCGTACACGGCTCCGCCCACTACCAGCGGGTATCTGAACTGCTAGGTAGCCGTACACGGCTCCGCCCACTACCAGCGGGTATCTGAACTGCTAGGTAGCCGTACACGGCTCCGCCCACTACCAGCGGGCATCTGAACTGCTAGGTAGCCGTACACGGCTCCGCCCACTACCAGCGGGCATCTGAACTGCTAGGTAGCCGTACACGGCTCCGCCCACTACCAGCGGGCATCTGAACTGCTAGGTAGCCGTACACGGCTCCGCCCACTACCAGCGGGTATCTGAACTGCTAGGTAGCCGTACACGGCTCCGCCCACTACCAGCGGGTATCAACGTCGGGCACGCCACGTTCGGCGTGTTTCCGGCCGCCGACAGCGTGAGGAGGTGGTCGGGGGGGGGGGACGATCGATGGCGATGGTCGCCGTCCCGGCCAGTCGCTACTCCTCCCCCCGGCGCCGCCGTCACAGCCAGCCCCGACTGATTGTAGAGTGGACAGGGGACAGGGCTGGGGGCAGTACGCGTACACTGGCACCTGTAGGGAAGGGCCGGGGGCAGTACGCGTACACTGGACACGGGCAGCGGGGCTGACGACTACTCGATGCAGGTCACCGGACGTCACGCCCTGTATACAGCACACATAACGGAGGATAAAAGACAACCACACGAGAGCACAGCTCACTGAACGGAACACCAAACACCCAGGAAACAGAACACAGACCACGTGTCAGTCTGACCATTTAACACAGCACCAATGGCTGCTGTGTTAAGTCTGACCATTTAACACAGCACCAATGGCTGCTGTGTTAAGTCTGACCATTTAACCCGCGAGTTACTGGGGTATATTTCATAACGCGACTTACTGGGGGGGGGGGGGGGGGGGGGCTATTTTTTGCCCCCCCTCTGATTTCCGGAACTACTGGACCGAATGTAAAAATTCAAACGGCATTCGATAGCCCTGGGAAATTTATCGAAGGCAACATAATATTGTTGACCTCGGGGTCACCGATGACGTCACAGGTCAGGTCAAGTACAAAATGTTTGACCGTGGCAAAAGGTCTCGATTGATGGGATTGTCGCGCAAAATTGCGATATTAAACGCATAGGCTGTCGATAAATCGGTATGTTTCGTGTGTCTGACACTTCTAAGTACCTTTCTAAGCTGTTTATGACCTTGGGTCAGGTCAAGGTCATCCGAGGTCACGAGGTCAAACTGCAAATTACGGTCATTAGGCGTTGTAACACATGTTTATGAGTTTGTTTATCGTCTAGAACGATTAAAATGACCTTAGAACATTGTTTGTTCCATATAAAAAGAAGTAAAAAGCAAAAATGGAAATGCGTTTTTTATGCATAGTAATGCTGTGAGAGGTGGTCGATTTTTGCCATTTAAAGGTTATAACTCAGTCATTTTTGAAGATATCGACTTCAAATTTGGTACACATATTCACCGCACACGTCTCGATCACATATATTCCGGTTTTTGATAATTTTGATTTTTTCTTGAAAATTTTGTAAAAACAAAAAAAATGTATTGGGATTTCTCAAAATTTTGAATTAAAGAAAAACTCAAAAATCCGAGATAGCAGTTTGATATCCCGGTCGATTGTCAGTAATTAGGTTCAAGACAATTGAGTTTATCTTAAACATCGTACCTTTGACAGCGTTTTCCGCAAACCATTATTTTGCAACCAAAACCGAAGAACATGACGTCACTCTGACGTCATTCCCGGTTGACCTATCCTAACCTCATATTTTTCCTTTTGTCAACATGTGTAAAATTGATGTGAGAGAAGGTACTGCAAGTTTGATGACGATAGCTGTGTTCGTTTAAGAGTTATTGCAAAATAACGGGAGGGGGGGGGGGCAAAAAATAGCCCCCCCAGTAACTCGCGGGTTAACACAGCACCAATGGCTGCTGTGTTATCCTGTGTTCAGTGTCCTCCAGGATAGAGGACACTGAACACAACACCAAGACTCAGGATAGAGGAAACTGAACACAACACCACATATTCAGGATAGAGGACACTGAACACAACACCAAAACTCAGGATAGAGGACACTGAACACACCACCAAGACTAAGGATAGAGGACACTGAACACAACACCAAGACTCAGGATAGAGGAAACTGAACACAACACCACATATTCAGGATAGAGGACACTGAACACAACACCAAAACTCAGGATAGAGGACACTGAACACAACACCAAAACTCAGGATAGAGGACACTGAACACAACACCAAAACTCAGGATAGAGGACACTGAACACAACACCAAGACTCAGGATAGAGGAAACTGAACACAACACCAAAACTCAGGATAGAGGACACTGAACACAACACCAAAACTCAGGACAGAGGACACTGAACACACCACCAAGACTAAGGATAGAGGACACTGAACACAACACCAAGACTCAGGATAGAGGAAACTGAACACAACACCACATATTCAGGATAGAGGACACTGAACACAACACCAAAACTCAGGATATAGGACACTGAACACAACACCAAAACTCAGGATAGAGGACACTGAACACAACACCAAAACTCAGGATAGAGGACACTGAACACAACACCAAAACTCAGGATAGAGGACACTGAACACAACACCAAAACTCAGGATAGAGGACACTGAACACAACACCAAAACTCAGGATAGAGGACACTGAACACAGCACCAAGACTCAGGATAGACACTGAACACAACACCAAGACTCAGGATATAGGACACTGAACACACACCAAAACGCAGGATAGAGGACACTGAACACAACACCAATACTCAAGATAGAGGACACTGAACACAACACCAAGACTCAGGATAGAGGACACTGAACACAACACCAAGACTCAGGATAGAGGAAACTGAACACAACACCAAAACTCAGGATAGAGGACACTGAACACAACACCAAAACGCAGGATAGAGGACACTGAACACAACACCAAAACTCAGGATAGAGGACACTGAACACAACACCAAGACTCAGGATAGAGGACACTGAACACACCACCAAGACTCAGGATAGAGGACACTGAACACACCACCAAGACTCAGGATAGAGGACACTGAACACAACACCACAACTCAGGATAGAGGACACTGAACACAACACCAGAACTCAGGATAGAGGACAATGAACGCAACACCAAAACTCAGGATAGAGGACACTGAACACAACACCAAGACTCAGGATAGAGGACACTGAACACAACATCAAAACTCAGGATAGAGGACACTGAACACAACACCAAAACTCAGGATAGAGAACACTGAACACAACACCACATATTCAGGATAGAGGACACTGAACACAACACCAAGACTCAGGATAGAGGACACTGAACGCAACACCAAAACTCAGGATAGAGTACACTGAACACAACACCAAGACTCAGGATAGAGGACACTGAACACAACACCAAGACTCAGGATAGAGGACACTGAACACAACATAAAAACCCAGGATAGAGGACACTGAACACAACACCAAGACTCAGGATAGAGGACACTGAACACAACATCAAAACTCAGGATAGAGGACACTGAACACAACACCAAGACTCAGGATAGAGGACACTGAACACAACACCAAAACTCAGGATAGAGGACACTGAACACAACACCAAGACTCAGGATAGAGGAAACTGAACACAACACCAAGACTCAGGATAGAGTACACTGAACACAACACCAAAACTCAGGATAGAGGACACTGAACGCAACACCAAAACTCAGGATAGAGGACACTGAACGCAACACCAAAACTCAGGATAGAGGACACTGAACACAACACCAAGACTCAGGATAGAGGACAGTGAACACAACACCAAGACTCAGGATAGAGGACATTGAACACAACACCAAAACTCAGGATAGAGGACACTGAACACAACACCAAGACCCAGGATAGAGGACACTGAACACAGCACCAAGACTCAGGATAGACACTGAACACACCACAGATTCAGGATAGAGGGCACTGAACACAACACCAGAACTCAGGATAGAGGACACTGAACACAACACCAAGACTCAGGATAGAGGACACTGAACACAACACCAAGACTCAGGATAGAGGACACTGAACACAACACCACATATTCAGGATAGAGGACACTGAACACAACACCAAAACTCAGGATAGAGGACACTGAACACAACACCAAGACTCAGGATAGAGGACACTGAACACAACACCAGAACTCAGGATAGAGGACACTGAACACAACACCAAGACTCAGGATAGAGGACACTGAACACAACACCAAAACTCAGGATAGAGGACACTGAACACAACACCAGAACTCAGGATAGAGGACACTGAACACAACGCCAAAACTCAGGACAGGGGGCACAAGCCACGTGCCGCTCTGAACAGTCAACAAACGGATGCTGAATGCAGTATGACTTCACCATACATTACGCAAAACACAGACCACACGGCACAACACAGCCAACATACCACAATGAACACAGGACATAAATATTGGCGAATGCAGGAACGGGAATGCATAGCGAACGCCACTGGACACATGCCGACGCAGACAAGACCAAGGAGTGATGGAAATGATGGACAAGGATACGGTTCACATGATACTGAACACACGACATTTCTGTACTGTGTTCGTCGGAGGGAAAAACACACACAGTGCGCAATGTAGAGGACATTTCCAGAGCCCAGTCTGCAGCCCAGCTTGAGTGGCGTTGACCGCCCCCCACTCCGAGTCGTCCTCACCTGAGCCTGTGATTATGGGCGTGGACTGGGCGGGTCGGAGTCTGGGGCGGGGGCGGCCGCCAGGGGCGGACCAGCACCGCGCCCTCTCCGTTCACTAGTGACCGCTCGCGCCACCACAGCCCCTCACGCACTCTGACACACCGCCTCACACACAGCACACCACGCGTGGCGTCTGTTCGGCAGCACAGGCGCACAGGCGGCAGCGGCAACGGCAGCGGCAGCGGCAGCGGCGCCGGACGCTCAGCTGACTTCTGCGTATCGACCGCCACCGCCGCCGAGCCGCCGAGCCGCCGCCGCCGCCGCCGCCGCCGAGCCGCGCGCCCTTCGCAGGGGACGCCGCGCGGTGTCGAGAGGGCGCCGTCAGACCTTTTGTGTGTCCCCGCCGGCTGCCGAGACGGACGACGGCGGGTCAATACGGGCCCGTGGCGGCCCCTGAGGGGTGCAGCCGGGGTGTACGTCCGGGCCGGACAACAGCAGGGGCCGCGGCGGTGTACCCAGCTGGCCGCGGCGCGCAGCCACTTCTCGGAACGGACCGACCGACCGACCGGGCAACGGCATACCTGCCCGCCCCTCCCTCCTCCGCCCTCCGTCTCCGTGAAAAATACTGCCTGATTCATTAGTTCCGAGAAGGAGCAATCAATCAATATCCCATGTCTATTCGTGGCAGACTCAACAATGCCGTACCACAAACGTCCCCAGGCGACACAAAAGGAGGTGAACGAAAGACAATCGGCCAAAATCTGACCTCAGTATGCCTCTTTCGTTTCAAAGAAAGGGCTCACCATGAGACAGTTTGCGATTTCAGGCAGCTATGGCCAAACACCATAAATGACTTCAGGAAATGTCGTGCGATGATATGCCAGCACGCGCGAATAGAAAACCAAACAAGGCGCGCTCTCGCCATCCAGCGGAACGAAGCGAGCGCTGAAGGCGCTTGCAGTAAACCAATCGGATGCCCTGTTTTGACAGGCTCATTATTAAGGCCACTGCTAACGACCTGACAGCGGAACTCGGCTCTACTGCTCACTGTTACGGCTGTGCTTACTCCTCCGGTAGCATTCTGACGTCACTTACTTATAAGAAATTAATTAGAAAGCAACGTCTTCCTCTGTATTTAAATCAACCACGTGCTGATCACGCCTCTCTAGAATCTCGCTCAGGCCGAAGTAAACAAAACGACATATCCGGCGCACATAAATGCCCTAAAACACTGCCGAATGGAACGGCGAGAAAAGAGACGAGTGTGCTAATTTAAAAAGCAATGCAACACACCACTAACGTCTAACGACCTAGGTTAAGCAGATTCTGTCGTCGGAGTTCACCCGTCAGCAGCGTCAACCTCGACCTTGCTCGTAAAGATAGACAAAATCCATGAGATGATCTGCCGTTAAACCATCGTGTGCCCAGTCCTATCATCTCACGACCGATGCAATCTCTCGGACGCATTACGCATCTTCATTTTGTAACGGAGAAACGGACTTCATGTTCAACACAGTTAGGCTAAGTGTAACAAAGACTATTCTAACGGTTTTTTCTTCAACAAAGAGGTTTTACTATACATTCAGTGTCCTTGCATAGTTTTGTCATTCCAAGACAGAAGCCAAAAAGTTTCCCCAAACACTTTGTCATATTTTTGTTAAGAGGCCGCTTCAAAGCAGGAGCCTTCCTGTTGTGGCAGAGAAATATCGTTATTGCATGCAGTATCTTTCACGATATCGCGATGTCCATATGGAATCCAAAACATGGAGTCCGCCCCTCGGATATTGCTTCATCATGTGTAAACAGCTATCACTGTCGTCAGAACTGGTCCCCGCATCGTTTAGTTGTTTTCATTGTTTGCGGGTCGATGACCGTCGCCGGGATTCCACCACAGGTCATACATACCAGAGACCGTCCCACTGATCCTGGCCACATCCACCCCACCGTGATCGCCGGAGTCGCACCAGCCCAGCATCACCAGAGACTGTCCCACTGATCCAGCCACATCCACCCCACCGTGATCGCCGGAGTCGCACCAGCCCAGCATCACCAGAGACTGTCCCAATGATCCGGCCACATCCACCCCACCGTGATCGCCGGAGTTGCACCAGCCCAGCATCACCAGACCAACGCAGTATTCTGGTATTCTGGGACCGCCGATCCGCCCAGCGCTGCCAGTGGGCGCCGGACCGGTCGGCCGCGCGTCACACGACCCGGCGGGTCAGACACGTGCAACACGGCCGGCACGACAGCGGCGCACACGCGGCACCGGGCAGCAGCGAACACGGCCGATCGGCACATCAGCGACACCCGCTGCATCCCAGGTGCTCCGCTCCGCATACTGCCACGGCCGGGAGGGAGGGGGGGGGGGGGGGGGGGGGGCAGACATCGACTCCTACGCAGCTGGACAGACCGACACGACACTACACGGCCGGACAGACCGACACGACACTACACGGCCGGACAGGGCGACACGACACTACACGGCCGGACAGGGCGACACGACACTACACGGCCGGACAGGGCGACACGACACTACACGGCCGGACAGGGCGACACGACACTACACGGCCGGACAGGGCGACACGACACTACACGGCCGGACAGGGCGACACGACACTACACGGCCGGACAGGGCGACACGACACTACACGGCCGGACAGACCGACACGACACTACACGGCCGGACAGGGCGACACGACACTACACGGCCGGACAGGGCGACACGACACTACACGGCCGGACAGACCGACACGACACTACACGGCCGGACAGACCAACACGACACTACACGGCCCGACAGACCAACACGACACTACACGGCTGGACAGACCGACACGACACGACACGACACGGCCGGACAGACCGACACGACACTACACGGCCGGACAGACCAACACGACACTACACGGCTGGACAGACCGACACGACACGACACGACACGGCCGGACAGACCGACACGACACTACACGGCCGGACAGACCGACACTACACGGCCGGACAGGGCCACACGACACTACACGGCCGGACAGGGCCACACGACACTACACGGCCGGACAGACCGACACGACACTACACGGCCGGACAGACCGACACGATACGGCCGGACAGGGCGACACGACACTACACGGCCGGACAGACCGACACGACACGACACGGCCGGACAGACCGACACGACACGACACGGCCGGACAGACCGACACGACACGGCCGGACAGACCGACACGACACTACACGGCCGGACAGGGCGACACGACACTACACGGCCGGACAGGGCGACACGACACGACACGGCCGGACAGGGCGACACGACACTACACGGCCGGACAGGGCGACACGACACTACACGGCCGGACAGACCGACACGACACGACACGGCCGGACAGGGCGACACGACACTACACGGCCGGACAGGGCCACACGACACTACACGGCCGGACAGACCGACACGACACGACACGGCCGGACAGGGCGACACGACACTACACGGCCGGACAGGGCCACACGACACTACACGGCCGGACAGGGCCACACGACACTACACGGCCGGACAGGGCCACACGACACTACACGGCCGGACAGGGCGACACGACACTACACGGCCGGACAGGGCGACACGACACTACACGGCCGGACAGGGCGACACGACACTACACGGCCGGACAGACCGACACGACACTACACGGCCGGACAGACCGACACGACACTACACGGCCGGACAGACCGACACGACACTACACGGCCGGACAGGGCGACACGACACTACACGGCCGGACAGGGCGACACGACACTACACGGCCGGACAGGGCGACACGACACGACACGGCCGGACAGACCGACACGACACTACACGGCCGGACAGGGCCACACGACACTACACGGCCGGACAGGGCCACACGACACTACACGGCCGGACAGGGCGACACGACACGACACGGCCGGACAGGGCGACACAACACTACACGGCCGGACAGACCGACACGACACGGCCGGACAGGGCGACACGACACTACACGGCCGGACAGGGCGACACGACACTACACGGCCGGACAGGGCCACACGACACTACACGGCCGGACAGGGCGACACGACACTACACGGCCGGACAGACCGACACGACACTACGCGGCCGGACAGGGCGAAACGACACGACACGGCCGGACAGACCGACACGACACTACACGGCCGGACAGGGCGACACGACACGACACGGCCGGACAGACCGACACGACACGACACGGCCGGACAGGGCGACACGACACTACACGGCCGGACAGACCGACACGACACTACGCGGCCGGACAGGGCGACACGACACGACACGGCCGGACAGACCGACACGACACTACACGGCCGGACAGGGCGACACGACACTACACGGCCGGACAGACCGACACGACACGGCCGGACAGGGCGACACGACACTACACGGCCGGACAGGGCGACACGACACTACACGGCCGGACAGGGCCACACGACACTACACGGCCGGACAGGGCGACACGACACTACACGGCCGGACAGACCGACACGACACTACGCGGCCGGACGGGGCGACACGACACGACACGGCCGGACAGACCGACACGACACTACACGGCCGGACAGGGCGACACGACACGACACGGCCGGACAGACCGACACGACACGACACGGCCGGACAGGGCGACACGACACTACACGGCCGGACAGACCGACACGACACTACGCGGCCGGACAGGGCGACACGACACGACACGGCCGGACAGACCGACACGACACTACACGGCCGGACAGGGCGACACGACACTACACGGCCGGACAGACCGACACTACACGGCCGGACAGACCGACACTACACGGCCGGACAGGGCGACACGACACTACACGGCCGGACAGGGCGACACGACACTACACGGCCGGACAGACCGACACTACACGGCCGGACAGACCGACACGACACTACACGGCCGGACAGGGCGACACGACACTACACGGCCGGACAGGGCGACACGACACTACGCGGCCGGACAGAGCGACACGACACTACACGGCCGGACAGGGCCACACGACACGACACGGCCGGACAGGGCGACACGACACGACACGGCCGGACAGGGCGACACGACACTACACGGCCGGACAGGGCCACACGACACTACACGGCCGGACAGGGCGACACGACACGACACGGCCGGACAGACCGACACGACACTACACGGCCGGACAGGGCCACACGACACTACACGGCCGGACAGGGCGACACGACACGACACGGCCGGACAGGGCGACACGACACTACACGGCCGGACAGACCGACACGACACGACACGGCCGGACAGGGCGACACGACACTACACGGCCGGACAGGGCCACACGACACTACACGGCCGGACAGACCGACACGACACTACACGGCCGGACAGACCGACACGACACGACACGGCCGGACAGGGCGACACGACACTACACGGCCGGACAGGGCGACACGACACTACACGGCCGGACAGGGCGACACAACACTACACGGCCGGACAGACCGACACTACACGGCCGGACAGACCGACACGACACTACACGGCCGGACAGGGCGACACGACACTACACGGCCGGACAGGGCCACACGACACTACACGGCCGGACAGGGCGACACGACACTACACGGCCGGACAGACCGACACGACACTACACGGCCGGACAGACCGACACGACACTACACGGCCGGACAGGGCGACACGACACTACACGGCCGGACAGGGCGACACGACACTACACGGCCGGACAGGGCGACACGACACTACACGGCCGGACAGGGCGACACGACACTACACGGCCGGACAGACCGACACGACACTATACGGCCGGACAGGGCGACACGACACTACACGGCCGGACAGACCGACACGACACTACGCGGCCGGACAGGGCCACACGACACTACACGGCCGGACAGGGCCACACGACACTACGCGGCCGGACAGACCGACACGACACTACACGGCCGGACAGGGCGACACGACACTACACGGCCGGACAGACCGACACGACACTACACGGCCGGACAGGGTGAAACGACACTACACGGCCGGACAGGGCGACACGACACTACACGGCCGGACAGGGCGACACGACACTACACGGCCGGACAGGGCGACACGACACTACACGGCCGGACAGGGCGACACGACACTACACGGCCGGACAGACCGACACGACACGACACGGCCGGACAGACCGACACGACACTACACGGCCGGACAGACCGACACGACACTACACGGCCGGACAGACCGACACGACACTACGCGGCCGGACAGGGCGACACGACACGACACGGCCGGACAGGGCGACACGACACTACACGGCCGGACAGACCGACACGACACGGCCGGACAGGGCGACACGACACTACACGGCCGGACAGGGCCACACGACACGACACGGCCGGACAGGGCCACACGACACTACACGGCCGGACAGGGCCACACGACACTACACGGCCGGACAGACCGACACGACACGACACGGCCGGACAGGGCGACACGACACTACACGGCCGGACAGACCGACACGACACTACACGGCCGGACAGGGCCACACGACACTACGCGGCCGGACAGACCGACACGACACTACACGGCCGGACAGACCGACACGACACTACACGGCCGGACAGACCGACACGACACTACACGGCCGGACAGGGCCACACGACACTACACGGCCGGACAGACCGACACGACACTACGCGGCCGGACAGGGCCACACGACACTACACGGCCGGACAGGGCGACACGACACTACACGGCCGGACAGACCGACACGACACGACACGGCCGGACAGACCGACACGACACTACGCGGCCGGACAGACCGACACGACACGACACGGCCGGACAGACCGACACGACACTACACGGCCGGACAGACCGACACGACACGGCCGGACAGGGCCACACGACACTACACGGCCGGACAGGGCGACACGACACTACACGGCCGGACAGACCGACACGACACTACGCGGCCGGACAGGGCGACACGACACGACACGGCCGGACAGACCGACACGACACTACACGGCCGGACAGGGCGACACGACACGACACGGCCGGACAGACCGACACGACACGACACGGCCGGACAGGGCGACACGACACTACACGGCCGGACAGACCGACACGACACTACGCGGCCGGACAGGGCGACACGACACGACACGGCCGGACAGACCGACACGACACTACACGGCCGGACAGGGCGACACGACACTACACGGCCGGACAGACCGACACGACACGGCCGGACAGGGCGACACGACACTACACGGCCGGACAGGGCGACACGACACTACACGGCCGGACAGGGCCACACGACACTACACGGCCGGACAGGGCGACACGACACTACACGGCCGGACAGACCGACACGACACTACGCGGCCGGACGGGGCGACACGACACGACACGGCCGGACAGACCGACACGACACTACACGGCCGGACAGGGCGACACGACACGACACGGCCGGACAGACCGACACGACACGACACGGCCGGACAGGGCGACACGACACTACACGGCCGGACAGACCGACACGACACTACGCGGCCGGACAGGGCGACACGACACGACACGGCCGGACAGACCGACACGACACTACACGGCCGGACAGGGCGACACGACACTACACGGCCGGACAGACCGACACTACACGGCCGGACAGACCGACACTACACGGCCGGACAGGGCGACACGACACTACACGGCCGGACAGGGCGACACGACACTACACGGCCGGACAGACCGACACTACACGGCCGGACAGACCGACACGACACTACACGGCCGGACAGGGCGACACGACACTACACGGCCGGACAGGGCGACACGACACTACGCGGCCGGACAGAGCGACACGACACTACACGGCCGGACAGGGCCACACGACACGACACGGCCGGACAGGGCGACACGACACGACACGGCCGGACAGGGCGACACGACACTACACGGCCGGACAGGGCCACACGACACTACACGGCCGGACAGGGCGACACGACACGACACGGCCGGACAGACCGACACGACACTACACGGCCGGACAGGGCCACACGACACTACACGGCCGGACAGGGCGACACGACACGACACGGCCGGACAGGGCGACACGACACTACACGGCCGGACAGACCGACACGACACGACACGGCCGGACAGGGCGACACGACACTACACGGCCGGACAGGGCCACACGACACTACACGGCCGGACAGACCGACACGACACTACACGGCCGGACAGACCGACACGACACGACACGGCCGGACAGGGCGACACGACACTACACGGCCGGACAGGGCGACACGACACTACACGGCCGGACAGGGCGACACAACACTACACGGCCGGACAGACCGATACTACACGGCCGGACAGACCGACACGACACTACACGGCCGGACAGGGCGACACGACACTACACGGCCGGACAGGGCCACACGACACTACACGGCCGGACAGGGCGACACGACACTACACGGCCGGACAGACCGACACGACACTACACGGCCGGACAGACCGACACGACACTACACGGCCGGACAGGGCGACACGACACTACACGGCCGGACAGGGCGACACGACACTACACGGCCGCACAGGGCGACACGACACTACACGGCCGGACAGGGCGACACGACACTACACGGCCGGACAGACCGACACGACACTACACGGCCGGACAGGGCGACACGACACTACACGGCCGGACAGACCGACACGACACTACGCGGCCGGACAGGGCCACACGACACTACACGGCCGGACAGGGCCACACGACACTACGCGGCCGGACAGACCGACACGACACTACACGGCCGGACAGGGCGACACGACACTACACGGCCGGACAGACCGACACGACACTACACGGCCGGACAGGGTGAAACGACACTACACGGCCGGACAGGGCGACACGACACTACACGGCCGGACAGGGCGACACGACACTACACGGCCGGACAGGGCGACACGACACTACACGGCCGGACAGGGCGACACGACACTACACGGCCGGACAGACCGACACGACACGACACGGCCGGACAGACCGACACGACACTACACGGCCGGACAGACCGACACGACACTACACGGCCGGACAGACCGACACGACACTACGCGGCCGGACAGGGCGACACGACACGACACGGCCGGACAGGGCGACACGACACTACACGGCCGGACAGACCGACACGACACGGCCGGACAGGGCGACACGACACTACACGGCCGGACAGGGCCACACGACACGACACGGCCGGACAGGGCCACACGACACTACACGGCCGGACAGGGCCACACGACACTACACGGCCGGACAGACCGACACGACACGACACGGCCGGACAGGGCGACACGACACTACACGGCCGGACAGACCGACACGACACTACACGGCCGGACAGGGCCACACGACACTACGCGGCCGGACAGACCGACACGACACTACACGGCCGGACAGACCGACACGACACTACACGGCCGGACAGACCGACACGACACTACACGGCCGGACAGGGCCACACGACACTACACGGCCGGACAGACCGACACGACACTACGCGGCCGGACAGGGCCACACGACACTACACGGCCGGACAGGGCGACACGACACTACACGGCCGGACAGACCGACACGACACGACACGGCCGGACAGACCGACACGACACTACGCGGCCGGACAGACCGACACGACACGACACGGCCGGACAGACCGACACGACACTACACGGCCGGACAGACCGACACGACACGGCCGGACAGGGCCACACGACACTACACGGCCGGACAGACCGACACGACACTACACGGCCGGACAGGGCGACACGACACTACACGGCCGGACAGGGCCACACGACACTACACGGCCGGACAGGGCGACACGACACTACACGGCCGGACAGGGCGACACGACACTACACGGCCGGACAGGGCGACACGACACTACACGGCCGGACAGGGCGAAACGACACGACAGGGCCGGACAGGGCGACACGACACTACACGGCCGGACAGGGCCACACGACACTACACGGCCGGACAGGGCGACACGACACTACACGGCCGGACAGGGCCACACGACACTACACGGCCGGACAGGGCGACACGACACGACACGGCCGGACAGGGCGACACGACACTACACGGCCGGACAGGGCGACACGACACTACGCGGCCGGACAGACCGACACGACACGACACGGCCGGACAGGGCGACACGACACTACACGGCCGGACAGGGCGACACGACACTACACGGCCGGACAGGGCGACACGACACTACACGGCCGGACAGGGCGACACGACACTACACGGCCGGACAGACCGACACGACACTACGCGGCCGGACAGACCGACACGACACGACACGGCCGGACAGGGCGACACGACACTACACGGCCGGACAGGGCCACACGACACGACACGGCCGGACAGGGCCACACGACACGACACGGCCGGACAGGGCCACACGACACGACACGGCCGGACAGGGCGACACGACACTACACGGCCGGACAGACCGACACGACACTACGCGGCCGGACAGACCGACACGACACGACACGGCCGGACAGGGCGACACGACACTACACGGCCGGACAGACCGACACGACACTACACGGCCGGACAGACCGACAAGACACGACACGGCCGGACAGGGCGACACGACACTACACGGCCGGACATACCGACACGACACTACACGGCCGGACAGGGCGACACGACACTACACGGCCGGACAGGGCCACACGACACTACACGGCCGGACAGGGCGACACGACACTACACGGCCGGGCAGGGCGACACGGCACTACACGGCCGGACAGACCGACACGACACTACACGGCCGGACAGGGCGACACGACACGACACGGCCGGACAGGGCGACACGACACTACACGGCCGGACAGACCAACACGACACTACACGGCCGGACAGACCGACACGACACTACACGGCCGGACAGACCGACACGACACTACACGGCCGGACAGGGCGACACGACACTACACGGCCGGACAGACCGACACGACACTACACGGCCGGACAGGGCGACACGACACTACACGGCCGGACAGGGCGACACGACACTACACGGCCGGACATACCCGACACGACACTACACGGCCGGACAGGGCCACACGACACTACACGGCCGGACAGACCGACACGACACTACACGGCCGGACAGGGCGACACGACACGACACGGCCGGACAGGGCGACACGACACTACACGGCCGGGCATACCGACACGACACTACACGGCCGGACAGGGCCACACGACACTACACGGCCGGACAGACCGACACGACACTACACGGCCGGACAGGGCGACACGACACTACACGGCCGGACAGGGCGACACGACACTACACGGCCGGACAGACCGACACGACACTACACGGCCGGACAGGGCGACACGACACTACACGGCCGGACAGGGCGACACGACACTACACGGCCGGACATACCGACACGACACTACACGGCCGGACAGGGCCACACGACACTACACGGCCGGACAGACCGACACGACACTACACGGCCGGACAGGGCGACACGACACGACACGGCCGGACAGGGCGACACGACACTACACGGCCGGACAGGGCGACACGACACTACACGGCCGGACAGGACGACACGACACTACACGGCCGGACAGACCGACACGACACTACAAGGCCGGACAGACCGACACGACACTACGCGGCCGGACAGGGCGACACGACACTACACGGCCGGACAGACCGACACGACACTACACGGCCGGACAGACCGACACGACACTACACGGCCGGACAGACCGACACGACACTACACGGCCTGACAGGGCGACACGACACTACACGGCCGGACAGACCGAAACGACACTACACGGCCGGACAGACCGACACGACACTACACGGCCGGACAGACCGACACGACACTACACGGCCGGACAGACCGACACGACACTACACGGCCGGACAGGGCGACACGACACTACACGGCCGGACAGGGCGACACGACACTACGCGGCCGGACAGGGCGACACGACACTACACGGCCGGACAGGGCGACACGACACTACACGGCCGGACAGGGCGACACGACACTACACGGCCGGACAGGGCGACACGACACTACACGGCCGGACAGGGCGACACGACACTACACGGCCGGACAGGGCCACACGACACTACACGGCCGGACAGGGCGACACGACACTACACGGCCGGACAGGGCCACACGACACTACACGGCCGGACAGACCGACACGACACGACACGGCCGGACAGGGCGACACGACACGACACGGCCGGACAGGGCCACACGACACTACACGGCCGGACAGACCGACACCACACTACGCGGCCGGACAGACCGACACGACACTACACGGCCGGACAGGGCGACACGACACTACACGGCCGGACAGGGCGACACGACACTACACGGCCGGACAGGGCGACACGACACTACACGGCCGGACAGGGCGACACGACACTACACGGCCGGACAGGGCGACACGACACTACACGGCCGGACAGACCGACACGACACTACACGGCCGGACAGGGCGACACGACACTACACGGCCGGACAGGGCGACACGACACTACACGGCCGGACAGACCGACACGACACGGCCGGACAGGGCGACACGGCACTACAAGGCCGGACAGGGCCACACGACACTACACGGCCGGACAGGGCCACACGACACTACACGGCCGGACAGGGCCACACGACACTACACGGCCGGACAGGGCCACACGACACTACGCGGCCGGACAGACCGACACGACACTACACGGCCGGACAGGGCGACACGACACTACACGGCCGGACAGGGCGACACGACACTACACGGCCGGACAGACCGACACGACACGACACGGCCGGACAGGGCGACACGGCACTACAAAGCCGGACAGGGCCACACGACACTACACGGCCGGACAGGGCCACACGACACTACACGGCCGGACAGGGCCACACGACACTACGCGGCCGGACAGACCGACACGACACTACACGGCCGGACAGGGCGACACGACACTACACGGCCGGACAGGGCGACACGACACTACACGGCCGGACAGACCGACACGACACGACACGGCCGGACAGACCGACACGACACTACACGGCCGGACAGACCGACACGACACTACACGGCCGGACAGGGCGACACGACACGACACGACACGGCCGGACAGACCGACACGACACTACGCGGCCGGACAGGGCGAAACGACACGACAGGGCCGGACATGGCGACACGACACGACACTACACGACCGGACAGGGCGACACGACACTACACGACCGGACAGGGCGACACGACACTACACGGCCGGACAGGGCGAAACGACACGACACGGCCGGACAGGGCGACACGACACGACACTACACGGCCGGACAGGGCGACACGACACTACACGGCCGGACAGGGCGACACGACACTACACGGCCGGACAGGGCGACACGACACGACACGGCCGGACAGGGCGACACGACACTACACGGCCGGACAGGGCGACACGACACTACACGGCCGGACAGGGCGACACGACACGACACGACACGACACGACACGACACGACACGACACGGCCGGACAGGGCGACACGACACGTCAGTCAGCGCTGCCCGCTCCCGGTACGTTCCTGTCCAGCGATAGTTTCCACTATCGGGTATGCGTCTGTCTCACGGAGACCGTTCGGTCTCTGGACAGACAGACAGACGGTCCCAGAGAGCCGTGCGTGGCCTCCAGTGGCCGCCGAGCCGGCCGAGTGTTGCGGGACGGTCCTGGGCAGACAGACAGACGGTCCCAGAGAGCCGTGCGTGGCCTCCAGTGGCCGCCGAGCCGGCCGAGTGTTGCGGGACGGTCCTGGGCAGACAGAATGTCCCCACCCAGGGACGGCACGACGTCCGGCCGACCCACCCTGCGGGGGAGTCAGGTCGCCCGCCTGCCGACCGGCCGTCGGCCGGGCACGTGCCAATTTAGGCTCAGTGTAATGTTCCAACCGCGCCGGGGAAACCCCACTAACACGGCGCGACAAATTCAGAGCGTAAGTGTATTGACACCTGTGCAATTGCTCTCCTGCGGGGGTAAGTCCCCAGAGCTCCACATCCCACAATGCCTCCAAATTTACACGAGGACAGCGCAGCACTTCGCCGTAATGTGGTATCAGTAGCCGCCCACATACCTGGCAACAGGCCCGGCCGGCCGTGGTCTGGCAACGGGGAAAACGGCGATCGACCATACACTGCATGTCGGTCTGTGTTGGTCTGTGTTGATTTGTGTCGGTCTGTGTCAGTCTGTGTTGGTCTGTGTCGGTCTGTGTCGGTCTGTGTCGGCCTGTGTCGGTCTGTGTCGGTCTGTGTCGGTCTCTGTTGGTCTCTGTCAGTCTGTGTCGGTCTGTGTCGGTCTGTGTCAGTCTGTGTCGGTCTGTGTCGGTCTGTGTCGGTCTGTGTCGATCTGTGTCTGTCTGTGTCGCTCTGAGTTAGTCTGTGTCGGTTTGTGTTAATCTGTGTTGGTCTCTGCTGGTCTGTTCTGGTCTGTGTTGGTCTGTGTTGGCCGGTGTTAATCTGTGCTAATCTGTGTTGGTCTATGTCGGTCTATGTCGGTCTGTTTCGGTCTGTGTGTTTTTTTTTGGGGGGGGGGGGGGGCGCCGACAACTCAGGTCAATTTACGCCCATAACATACAATTTAACTAGTTATCGAGGCGATAATATCACCAGGAGGTCGATATCTCGGATGAAAGAAAAGATACAGCCATTCTGAAGCCAGCGTGAATCGTCTCCAATGAGATGCCGGAGAGGCGCCGTTGATGGAATGTATTCCAGATGACGTGCCAGCTTGCCGGCAAACTGAGCCGGCAAGTGAGCAACACATGCGGAACTCAGAGGGTCTCGGTGCAGCGAGAGCAAGTGGGTCTGCCCTCACCACGCAGCAGATATCTATCCCTCACCACGCAGCAGGTATCTAGCCCTCACCACGCAGCAGGTATCTATCCCTCACAACGCAGCAGGTATCTATCCCTCACCACGCAGCAGGTATCTATCCCTCACAACGCAGCAGGTATCTATCCCTCACCACGCAGCAGCTATCTATCCCTCACCACGCAGCAGATATCTATCCCTCACCACGCAGCAGGTATCTATCCTTCACCACGCAGCAGGTATCTATCCCTCACCACGCAGCAGGTATCTATCCCTCACCACGCAGCAGGTATCTATCCCTCACCACGCAGCAGGTATCTATCCCTCACAACGCAGCAGGTATCTATCCCTCACCACGCAGCAGGTATCTATCCCTCACCACGCAGCAGATATCTATCCCTCACCACGCAGCAGGTATCTATCCTTCACCACGCAGCAGGTATCTATCCCTCACCACGCAGCAGGTATCTATCCCTCACCACGCAGCAGGTATCTATCCCTCACCACGCAGCAGGTATCTATCCCTCACCACGCAGCAGGCATCTATCCCTCACCACGCAGCAGGTATCTATCCCTCACCACGCAGCAGGTATCTATCCCTCACCACGCAGCAGGTATTTGTCCCTCACCACGCAGCAGGTATCTATCCCTCACCACGCAGCAGGTATCTATCCCTCACCACGCAGCAGGTATCTATCCCTCACCACGCAGCAGGTATCTATCCCTCACCACGCAGCAGGTATCTGTCCCTCACCACGCAGCAGGTATCTATCCCTCACCACGCAACAGGTATCTATCCCTCACCACGCAGCAGGTATCTATCCCTCACCACGCAGCAGGAATCTATCCCTCACCACGCAGCAGGTATCTATCCCTCACCACGCAGCAGGTATCTATCCCTCACCACGCAGCAGGTATCTATCCCTCACAACGCAACATGTATCTATCCCTCACCACACAGCAGGTATCTATCCCTCACCACGCAGCAGGTATCTATCCCTCACCACGCAGCAAGTATCTATCCCTCACCACACAGCAGGTATCTATCCCTCACCACGCAGCAGGTATCTATCCCTCACCACGCAGCAAGTATCTATCCCTCACCACGCAGCAGGTATCTATCCCTCATCACGCAGCAGGTATCTATCCCTCACCACGCAGCAGGTATTTATCCCTCACCACGCAGCAGGTATCTATCCCTCACAACGCAACATGTATCTATCCCTCACCACGCAGCAGGTATTTATCCCTCACCACGCAGCAGGTATCTATCCCTCACAACGCAGCAGGTATCTATCCCTCACCACGCAGCAGATATCTATCCCTCACCACGCAGCAGGCATCTATCCCTCACCACGCAGCAGGTATCTATCCCTCACCATGCAGCAGGTATCTATCCCTCACCACGGAGCAGGTATCTATCCCTCACCACGCAGCAGGTATCTATCCCTCACCACGCAGCAGGTATCTATCCCTCACCACGCAGCAGGTATCTATCCCTCACCATGCAGCAGGTATCTATCCCTCACAACGCAGCAGGTATATATCCCTCACCACACAGCAGGTATCTATCCCTCACCACGCAGCAGGTATCTATCCCTCACCACGCAGCAGGTATCTATCCCTCACCACGCAGCAGGTATATATCCCTCACCACGCAGCAGGTATCTATCCCTCACCACGCAGCAGGTATCTATCCCTCACCACGCAGCAGGTATCTATCCCTCACCACGCAGCAGGTATATATCCCTCACCACGCAGCAGGTATCTATCCCTCACCACGCAGCAGGTATCTATCCCTCACCACGCAGCAGGTATATATCCCTCACCACGCAGCAGGTATATAACCCTCACCACGCAGCAGGTATCTATCTCTCACCACGCAGCAGGTATCTATCCCTCACCACGCAGCAGGTATCTATCCCTCACCACGCAGCAGGTACCTATCCCTCACCACGCAGCAGGTATCTATCCCTCACCACGCAGCAGGTATATATCCCTCACCACGCAACAGGTATCTATCCCTCACCTCGCAGCAGGTATCTATCCCTCACGGCTCGCCACGCAGCAGGTATCTATCCCTCACAACGCAGCAGGTATCTATCCCTCACCACGCAGCAGGTATCTATCCCTCACCACGCAGCTGGTATCTATCCCTCACAACGCAGCAGGCATCTATCCTTCACCACGCAGCAGGTATATATCCCTCACCACGCAGCAGGTATCTATCTATCCTTCACCACGCAGC